>QEOT01123697.1:15478-81297 GCA_003123785.1 Pterocarya stenoptera
GGGGGGGGGGGGGGGGGGGGTTGGAATGGGACATTACCAATTAATTTAATACCAACACGAACACAATACGATAATAGTATATTTAAATTTAATCTTAATGAGTTTAGGTTAAAATATGTTATCTTTTTAAGACATGATTGTTTAAATGGTCAACCCATTATGACCTGTTAAGAAAGTTATAATTATATTTTTATACCTAGAAGTAAAATTGTTTGAATTTTAATTTCGATATTTTTATTATTTGTATTGTAATTTTAAACTTGTAATTAATTTTATATTTTTTTATAAATATTGTGATTTTAACATTTATATAAATTATACAAAACTTAATCAGATTAAACTGGTTAATTTCGAATTTGTTCTACTCATTTACATAAACAGATTCAAACAGGTCAGATCGGGTAGCGTTATCCTTTGCAAAGCGAAGACTCTCCCAACTTTTGCCCCCATTGGATCGAGTGGTTAAATAAATAAAATTGCGGAAAAAATAAATATTTTTTAGATTATTACGGTTATAAAGAGATTTTATAGATAAGAGTGGTGCTAGTCGTAAGGGTGGGCAACAGGGGCGGCCCCTGCTGCCTCGCCCCCATGTGGGTGAGATGGATCCTCTGTCAGCCAGAAGCGCCCTCGAGATTACCCTGCCCCGCCCACACATATATAAGGGGAAACCCCCTATTTTCAATAGTTTTCTCGAACCTTCGAGGCTTCAAGCCTCTGCGGCTCTATGCCTCTTCTCTGTCTATCTCTCTCCCAGAGTTTGTTTGTGTCTTCTCCACGACGTCATAGTCTTCACCCTATTCTCTCTCGATCTCTCTCCCACAGTTTTATGATATCCTTATGATTTGTTACGATTCTAACAGAAGTGATGAAGAAAAAAGACAAGGACTTGGGAACTGAGAAAAGGCTTCTGGACTCTGGAGGATCTCTCGAAGTGTGTGTGTGTGTGTGTGTTGCAAACTGAAGAAATTTGAAGAAAATAAGGTTCATAGGATACAATGTCTTGGAGCAATCTGTACCTGGGTAAAAACTGTCATTTAAGTCAGGGTGACCGTTTCATCACTTTCCCTTGATACAAACCGCAACCAACATGTTAGGGACTCCGATCTTGTCCTTAAACGCTAAGGACCAGGAGCTCGCCTTGGTGAGAATGATGACTGAGTGACCTTGCCAACTTGCTTCGCCTTACACATATGGTAACAATTATTGGATTCTTAGAGTGATGAAGGTATGGTGTTTAGTAATGGAAATGATGATGATGATGAGTTTGGATGATCTAAGTGATGATTTGGTATGTTTGATGCAATGTGGAATGGCTAGAAGGTTGTCCTTGATGTTGGAATCACTTGGGTGATGCTTAGGGTTGGTATAGTAAAGATAGGCTAGGGTTTTGGATGGTGGCTAGGGATGATTTCGAGATTGAGAAGTGATGGACTAGGGTTGGAGTTTAGGATGAGTTGCAAGGGTTTGGAAGGATGTGGATGAGTGAGATTAGGGTTTGGTGGCTAGGGTTGGCCGAATTTGGGGTTTGGTTGTTGTGATCCCTCAATTGTAGGATCAAATATGGAAATGGTGTTCGGTTTTGGCAATGGGAAGAGGATCTTGGTTGATTAGATGGATTGAAGGGTTTGAAAGATTTAAGGGATTGGATTTAGAAGTTCAGATGGAGTTTGAATGAGTCTAGAGTTGTTCCTTGAATTTAGGGATTTGGAGATGGAAAATAAGATTTGAATATGGTAAAATGGTGATAGTCTTTGATTGACTTGAGAGACTCTAGAGAATGAGAGAATTGAGTGATTCTAGGAAAATTCCTAGAATCAAGGGATGTGATTTGGATGAGTCAATTTTCCTAAAATTAAGGAAGTTGTCAACTGGGTCTCTTGAGAGGTGGTTAGGGTTTATAGAAGATAGAAGAAGGCTAATTTTGGTAAGTGATCAATATGAAAATTATGGGATTTGGCTATGTCAATGGAGGAGGGGTAAATATGGGAGGTGGCCAAATATGGAAAGTAGGATAAATAATTATCATGGTCGAATTACGGTGTTAGAAAGATTGAATGGATGCAAGGAGATATATGGATGGACAAGATGGATGAACACATATGAACATTCAAGAACACAATGATGAACAACTCAACACCAATTCAAGAATTTTACAAAATGAAAGGAAACTTCTCATATATTGGATAAACTAGAATCACACCTATCCACGAATTTCAAGGTGATGAAACAAAGATAGATAAATGGAATAGCACATATTCACGAGTTGCAAGGTGTTGATTATTTTCTTGGGTTTCACGAATGTCACCCAAAAGAGCCCAAGTGCAAAAGTACCGAAAGTGTTCTTCAAGAACAAACCAAATCGTTCCACAAAGGAAAAATGTCAAATGAAATGCTAAGGATCATATTTATAGATATTACAAAGTGGAAACTCCCAATAGGTTCCTTGAAATATAATTAATTAAAATAAATAAAGATAATAAAATGATATGGTCTTGCATGGCCAATGTGGCCCGTGACATGCAATGGCCCTTGGTTGGCCTAAGCTAGCCCATGGCATGGGCCATGACATGCATGTGGGTTGGCTGTGGGGTTGTCCAGGTGTGTTAGTGACATGGGCAACTCGGTCATGGGCCACTATCCTTGCGGTCCTGACACAACAACCAAGTTCGTTTGCAGTCTCTCTTTCATTTGGAAAGGCTAGCCTTTTACTATGATTAGCTTCGTATTCTTGAAGTTTTTGTTTTGCTTGTAAGTTGTGGGGTGTTTCTTCGACTCCAGTACGACACCAACACGTCCGCAAGCTCCACAAATGGCATAGTAGTTGGGGAGAGGCTGGGGGGCAGATGAGGGCGGATTGCGGGAAAAAAATCACCACTCCCGCCCGATGGGAGACAGGTAAAGGGTGTCCCTACCCTTTAGGGGGTGGGTAGCACCCCTAACTTAGTCGTTAGGGCCACAGAAATTTCTACACTTGTAAACTTTTTTTTTCTAATTTTTCAAACATTTTTTAAACCCATTTAAACATTTTTCAAAATAAAAGTCATAAAATTATTAAAAAATAATTTCTTAATCATTAAGTAAAAAAAAAAAAAAATTATTTTAATTTGGTACAAAATTGGTGTACAATTATTTCGGTGGCTTTATCATTTCTCCAAAAATAAATCCAAAAATGATATAGACTTATAATATGTTAGATTTATTTTACAAAACAAATAATTTTACAATCTAACATATCACACCAAACCATATTAATTTGTAGATTTACTTTTTATAGTATCTCTTTATGACTAAATCATTTGTCAATATTTGTTCCTACTTTATGTCACTCCTCCTAACAAAACTCAATTGCACATCCTAATTGTCAAAGGATTTTCTGATTTAATTTTTTAATTCGTGATTTTTTTATATAATTTATGCATATTATAAATGTATGTAAATCTTTTTCTAGTTCCTCCTATAACTAAATTGAATTGGGTGAGTAGAATATTGGTCAACGCTACCTAGTGTCAAATTTTTATATTTTATTTTAACAATTGAAACTGAAAAAAAGAAAAGAAAAAAGAAAAAAAAGTTGCTGTACACTCGAGCATGCCATATGTTATTTTGCATAGCAAAATGCATTGTAATTACTAAATTAGAGGATAATCACTGTATATTCTCTTAAAATTCAAATTAATTGAGTAATTAGTTTATTAACCATGAGAGGAATAATGATAAAATGTAAATAAATAAAAAATTGCAAATGTAGAAGAGCAATTTCATTTAAAAACATAAGAAACAATTCTAGGAGGTTCAGCTGAATTAGATATAAAAAACTATCTTTATTATAATTTTTTTTAAAATATATATATTATAATAAATCTCACTAATAAATGATAGGTTTCTATACCGATAACTGACTAGGACTCGTATTGCGTGCATTCCAAGATACTTCACCTTTGATCGCTGGGTTTTCTCTGTTTCGTTGCATAGCGCTGCCCAAAAAAGGTCCTCGCACTCACCCCATCTCAATCTCAGAGGTTGTTACCTTTGCCGGCAAACAATCACTTTCTTCTCTGAAAATCTGCTTCTATTACCTCAGTTGCCATTTCTGACTTGGGAGTTGGGGCTCAAAATAAGGGATTCGAGTCTTGGTCCACTATGTGTGGCTGCAACTTTACAGTCTGCGTCTTTCCTTTGACTAGGTATAGATTAATTATAAGAAAGAGATGAAATGAAATAAAAATTAAAAATTAAATAAAAAATGATATAAAAATTTGAAAATATTATAATAATTATATGAGAATTTCCTGATATCCAAACCAACTTAACTCGTACAATAGAAGTGAATGATTTCAAAGGCAACAAAAGAGGCCTTTTGCTATGGACAGGGAACCCTACAGACAAGGATCTTGATAGACATAAACCTCACCCAAGCTTTACTTGCAACATTTACTTTCCTTCCACTTGCCTGCAGACTCCTGCTTCATCCTGTATCTCAATATGGGCGCAGCTTCATTATTCCAACAATGAAGAAGGAAACTCAAAACAAAATAAGAGAATGAGAACAAATAGCTGTCAATCTTTAAGCCCACATTCAAATAATTATTTCATAATATACAATTTATATTATATTAGAAAAACCAACATTCTTCCTACACTACGTTTGTTTCCGCTACCAATAATTTCAGCTGAAATCATGTCATAATCACAAATTAGCAACATGATGTACAAAAACCCCAGCTACTCAAACCTATAGATAGTGGTATAAAGCTTAGAAAATTCGAAAACATTCACGGTGCCACGTGTTTTTGAATAAACATACATATTAACAGCAGAATATAATACTACTCGCACGCCAGTTTCGTACCGAAGCTTGTTAGGCAAATTGCAAATGCCTGAAAAGCTGACAAAGGCTGCCTGTAATCCATGGTGAAGGTATCATCCTCTACTTTCCCAAACTGAAGGAGAACTGTTTCCTCGTCTCCTTTTCCTCCCGGCTGACTTTGATCTGCGATTGCAACCAGTTGAAAATTCTTCACTGATGCTATTGTCACCCGACCATGGAAATTTAAACACCAGCACTGCAAATGCTCATGCCACCTAGGAGCTTTGTTCCTCAAAATTGTATTTCCGGAAGCAGCAGATTCAGGTTTCTTCATCCTGGAGTTGTCTAAAGACATGTCATAGGCAGTTTCTCCTTGTGATGAGCACTTCAGTGAACAAGCCATTCTCCTTGGACCTCTAGGTTTCAAAAGGTTGAATTTGTAAGACACCTGCCCTATCTCAAAGTTGCCAGCTGGAACTTGGGGGCTAATTTGCTTGCTTGCAAAACGGCGGCTGCCTCTGCTGCTTGAGGGTTTTGCACCACTGTGTGGTGGCTGGCTATCATAGATTGCAAAATTGGTGCCAAGAAAGTCCGAGCTACAGCACATTTCAAATCATATGAGAATGCAAACAAAATTATTGAGGGTACGGTAATAATTATTTTCTTATTACTTGACAGATCCTTCGAACAACAAGAATTCTAACTGAAACCATACATCAAAATCCTTTTTTCCATGGCACAAAAATAATTTAAAGACATCCTGCAGGTAACGATGGTTGTAGTACAGGAAACTAACACACGACACATATACATGCCAAATATGAAAATGCCTCCTCTTAAATAATTATGTCTCACCTTAACTTTCCAACGTAAGCATTACTCCCTTGTGATAGGTCATCAGCATCGAGTGATATAATATACTCAGTGTGAGCACCATTCCTATACCTCCGTGCTGCCAGGAGAAACTTCCCCTTATCTGTGAATGCTGCCGGGAAGAAGAAATGAGAAAGACTCTATTGAGACACATAGCTTCAGCTATTTTCATTGCGCAATAGTGAAGGTCCAACAATAAATCAAGCAATATAGGAATATAAGACAAAAGACTCAAGGTGTTTATGGATTCAACGAGGTTGAAGCTGTGTGAGAAAATAGTTAAATTTTCCAGCAGTGGGTTAAATCTTAGCTCTAGCTTTGGCAAACCAAAAATCACAATCAAATACTAACACATCCTAGATTTTTTTCCCAATATCTTCACAATTTCACATTCTCATTTGTTTAAATGTTTTATCACGTACTTTCAGACACCAAAAAACTCCACTTTATAGCACAAAACAATTTGTTCTATCCATTGAACACATTCAAATAAGGTAAAAATCTTTTCTGAGTCATGTTTGGCTGTGTAATAATACCGTAAAATGGGAATTAGAGGGAGTTCCATTCGAAATATTAAAAGACCAATAAATTTGGAGTTAACCCACATTGAAAGCCCACATCCACTAATAAGTAAGACAAATAAAGGGAAGAAAGTAACTTTATAACTAATCTGGAATGGGTCGGACTCGGAAGCAGTCAAGTCAACTCAAGAGGGGAGCTGTAAGTCAACTTACAGGTATGACATCTAGCCAAAAAAAACCTAACACTTAGAAAATTGAGATATAGCCCTTTGATTTTGGTTTCAGTGACATACCTGTCAAAGTTCTCAAGTAAAAAATAACGTAACATCAGAGGAAGCATAGAAGGTAATTGTGACCAGAAACTTGATTATCATGCCTATTACATCTTATAGAAAGTTAGTCCAGTAATATATACTTACATGGAGTAAGGGCAAGATAAAGGTAAAAAGTTGAAGTCTTCTTGTTCCGTTTTATAAGACATTGGTGTGGAAGGTCACGTGGTCCCGGCTGCATTTAAAAAATAATAATAAGATCACAAACCCCAAATATCATCAAAACTTCATCGACAAATAAATGTCACGAGACCCAAAATATAAATTGAGACACTAAGGTGCGGTTTGGATAGTGAGATGAGATGAGATGGTTTTAGATAAAAGTTGAAAATTGAATAAAATATTGTTATAATATTATTTATTATTATTATTGTTTTTGGATTTGAAAAAGTTGAATTATTTATTGCCTAAATAAACAAACCACGAGCAACTCCATTTCCAAAACCATCTCCCATCAAACGGATGAACGAAACAAGCATCACATGTACAGTGGCAAGAACAAAATCTTCCCTTGTACTTTCTTATATCACGTTGAAGAAACAATCATCCCGAGAAGTCAATAAATGGCTTGATTTTATTTATTTATTTTCAGTCTTTCTGAGACTATGTTTAAAAAACAGGTCTTTGTTCCAAACCGAAGACAGCTTCGTCTCATGGTAATATTTGGTGGATAGAAATAATGACATGATAACTACTGAACAATTACTTATAAAAATAAAAATAAAACTACTGAACAATTAACAAGAAATTGTGTGATTCCTTTATTCCTTGTGCCTAAGGTTCAAATTTTTTGGAGAAATCAATTTAAAAACATAAGAAGTTTTCAAATCTTGTCAATGTTTGAAACAACCAATAAAAAAATAATTTTTCAGCTAAATGAAAAGGTATTCAATTCTCACACCCAAATAAACAACAACATAAAAAAATAACTTAAAAAGTATGATACTTCCGTGATACTGCAATCTCTTCATTATTACGCGAGATTCTTACAATTACTTTCCTAAATAAGCTGCCAGCTCTCTTATAAAAGGGGGGAGAATGGATACGTATGGAAAATCATGAAGGAAAACACAATTGCCAAAAGGCATAAAGAGGAAGCGATCATCACCCGATCTTGTCTCGGTCTTTTTTCCAATTCCAATCGGTAGAAACCACACGTTCGTATCAATGTATTAATCAAAATGCTCAGTTTTAAAAAGTTCCAATGAAGCATGCATCCGAGAATTTCAAAGGGAAATAAAGAAACAGAGGAAAGCAGTGATAATTCTAAGGAGAAGGAGGACCTGTTTGAGGCAAGAAGGGAAAGTGATTAAGCCAGTGAGGGAAGGGGACCGAACGATTTCTTTGGTGATCTGTCTCCACCGCTTGCAGACGCAGGCACAAGAGACGACGTTTTGGCGGAGGGGCCACTGGCCCTCGCTCCTCTCCACCCGCTGAATGATCTCCGCCAGTAGCTCCGGGAGCATTCCGGCCCATGAGCCTTCGGGCTGGCCTGCCGCACCTCCTCCCCGCCCAGATCCCGAGCCAACCGCGTCCTCATCCGAGTCGCGAACGCGCCCACTCTTCTCGTTCAGTTCCTTGAACGACTTGGAGAATCTACGAGAGAAAATGGACCTCCTCAGTGACATCGCTTTGGGGTAAACTCACACGCGCAGAGAGAGAGAGAGAGAGAGAGTTTCCCCTCTTCTAGAGGAGATCGAAAAGATGAAATAGAAAAGAAAAATGATAAAGTTACGAATTCGTGGGAACGAGAAGATGACGGCCGAACAAAAGAACTAGACAGGTTTCGTTGGAAGGGATACTGGAGCGTTGGATGCTGGAATCGGTCTCAAATAATAAATAGCAAACGTGCAGGATCGTGTAATCTACGGTGACTGTAATCTGATATTTATGTTTAAACCCGCTTTCGAAATTACGCATCTGACCTTGGCTGCGTATAGTTTACCTATCATATTTTTGGAGGTTTTTGTCCCGAGCATTGACCATTCAGCAATGCTATTATGAAAATTTTGAGTATTTAAAAATTCATTTTTATTGTATGTATATATATATATATATCCTCTAAACTCCATATTCATGTTACTCGTAGTTTCAAAATATCTGTCTCAACCTTTCTCTTTTAGCGTTATATAAATACTTTTATTATATAAAGTTTGAATTTTATTTTGTGTTTAGAAGGTAAACTGAAAATAATAATAATAATAATAATAATTTGGAGGTGCAAAAATATCAATATAACCTAAGAGAGTTGGGACTAGAGAAGTTTCAGTCATCCAACCATGCCTTTAATTGTCAAGTAGGTCGAAACACCTCCTTAAAGTTGAAGTTTACTTATAACCACTTGATTAGCATGGATTACTTTATTCTTTATGGGAAAGATGTCTCAGTTAATTTCTCAGTATATTGAGGTTGTAAATATTGTCGTCAATACAACCTCAAAATGGTTGTATTACTAACTAAATAAATACGAGTTTGAATTTTCCTTCTTAGAATCCAACAGGGAAAAACAAAAAAACAAAAAATATAAGAGTTGAAGAAATGTTCAATGTAAATTCACACGTCAACTCTTGAAAATCTAGCATGCATTCTTATTTGAATAACGAAAGACGAAACCAAGTCAATCTCAATCACAAAAATGACAAGCCCCATCTAAAATTCGAACAAGCATATCTTTCGATGCTGCAGTAAAATATTCGTTCTCGACATCTTCAACGGTGAGTCGAGACTTAGAGGGAAATATTTTCAAAATCTAGATAGAAAAAAAATGTTACCACAATTCCCGCCATAGCACAAGCCCAAGCATCAAAGCTTGCAATAAAAACGGCAGAACAATTATAAAAGGCTTCAACAATCTTAGAAGGAGATGCATAGCTCGTGATTTCGACAATCCAAAGCAAATTAATTGTTTCGCAAATTAATCATATTACTGAAGACATTGCTCAAGTGTTAAAAAATCATAACGATTGGAGCATTAGAAAAATAGATCAATCTCAAAATTGATATACGGTGATGCAATAGGCAGCAACCAACCTTGTGTTTGATAGTATACCTGTAGAAAAAACTACATTATTGTATTTTGCATATCGACAGCATAAATGATCCTCTTTGTAAAGAACAAAACTGAAAATAGATGGAAAATTATAATTCGTATTCTTTCTCTCTTAAAGTATTACAAACGTAGTTATATATACACGTTAATGAAGGTAGGAAAAACAGTTATAAGATTAAAAATGTATTTTAACTCTAATACTCTTCCTAGTAGCTTGTAATTTTTCTCCAATTTATAAAAAAATGCTTGACTAGAAAAAGATTATATAAAAATTAAAAAAAAAAGGGATTAACGATATATACAACATTTTTATTTCTGCAGAGAGCTTGAGAGGACAATGATTGTACTGGTTTTCATGAACAGGGTGATATGCCGAATCAACGTGGCTCTAGTGGTTATAGTTTCATGTTTTAGCTGTATTGTGGGGGGCCTCCTTTGTGGTGTGTGCGGCAGAATTCAGAGTTCTCCACATAACTTGTCACATCCTTGCAAGAAAGTGAACCCAAAGCTGCTATTTTTTAGAGCCAAATAATGGTTACATGTCTCTATACGGACCATGCCACAGCCCCCCGCTGGGTTTAGGATTTGTTTTTTCATGTGTTTTTTTTTTTTTTTTTTTAATTTTTAATATATTTTTTTAAATAATTTTAAATGTTTTAAAAAATAAATTAAAAATTCATAATATCATTAAAAAATACATATGTAATCAGAAAATTAAAAAATACATCCTTAATCATGAAGTAAAATAAAAATATATTTTTTTATAATTTTTTTATATTACTTTGTGGCTAAGAAAATATTTTTTAATGTTATTGTGATTTTTTTAAAATATTTTAAAATATTAAAAAAATCTATATAAAAAAAAAAATTAAAAAAATACATAAAAAAACACATTTTAATGCAAGTCGTAATTTCCAGCGGGAGCTGGGAGAGGGACGATTAGCATTTTCCGTCTCTATAAATCTAGAACAAAAGAAGGAACTAGAGGGTCGATGCGATTTGATAGTTCCATCCTACTTAAATAGACAGCCGTGAAAACAACTCCTTTTGCATAATAAAATGTTTTATGGCATTGTAAGTATAATGTAACATCCGTGTAAAGGTTATGTTACTTGTAACATCCTATATGTAACATCATTAATATGACAAATATAACAATATTTGTCATATTAATCGCTTAAAATTATGTGATTTGACTACCCACCACATTGATGATTTTAGTATCCTATTAAAAATAATAATTCTATGATCAAGTTGGTGGGTAAAGCACGTTGTTGACTTCACTTAAATATAAAGATTTGATTTATAAGATTCGGATTTTTAAATTTATTTTATAAATCAAATTATATCATGTAAATTCTCAATTAAATATGTTACATACCGTCTTGAAAATATAATTTTTCTACGTATAAATTGGTACTTCATTTGACAAGTCTCGTACAACAAATAAAGGAGAGCGTCTTGCTATAATTCGTGCCATGAAGCTGAAACTTCTTACTTTGAACATGTCCCGTACACGATCAGGAACTCTTTACTGTTTCCTTTATTTTGAATATAAATTCTCAAGACACGTGAGGAGACTGTGGAAATCATAGAAAAATAAAAGCAAATACGAGCCTAATTGAAGACATTGGAAGTACTTGAAAGTCAAGAGAGATCACACGACTTCTTCTTTCCATTCCTGTGTCTTTTTGCCCCATCAATTACTCAATTATATATATGGTTATTGAGTACTACTCGATCGCGCCTTTCGTCCGCCAACCAAAGTCAACAAAATAAAATGGATGGCCAATGCAATGATGTAGACCCGACCCGCAGTCAAAGTCTCGAGAGGAAAAGATCAGTAAAAAGGACTCAGTATTTAAATATTCGTAGTAGCTTTTTATCTTTAATTTTATTTGTGAAGCGTAACAAACACGGAGTGATAATATAAAACTAAATTTATAAATTAATATGATTTTATCTAATTTTTTAAATTTATTTTTTTGTTAAAAATAATTTTATAATCTAATATATCATATTAAATCATAATTAATTTACATTTTATATAATTTATTTTTATATTGAAAGTATTTATCCTTTTTGTCCCCTTGGCTAAGCAGGCAATTCAACTAAAGAAAATGATAATCTCTTACAACTATTTTCAGGAGTGGATTTACATAGAGCTTAAGGGAGGCCATGACCCCCTCCATTTTATTTATTTCTAATTCAAAATAGTCTCTAAATTTTATTCATTATTTCATGTATATAAAAATCCCCCCCCCCCAAAAAAAAGAAAAAAAAAGAAAAATTAAAATTTCCTCATTCCCATGCTGGGGCAGAACTATGTTGTAGATTGGCCCCCCAAAAATTTTAAAAATTAGTCTTATATATTATATAATTTTAATTTTAAGTGTAGATATTCTTAAAATATTTAAGATTGCCCATCCAACACTCAAATATCTTTTAAGTCTATTAACATAATAATCTTAGTTTGACATCTCTATCTCTCTTTATTTGTTTTTGGTGTGCATTGTGCGGTTTGTTAGTTTCATATTAATGATATCATATAAGTTTTTCTTGTCTTTCTGAGCTTATATATATAGTTACATGATTTTTTTATTTATTTTTTTCATTTGGGTGATTCTCGACTTTATTAAATTTCTTGCCTAGTACTTATACATAAGCTTCCTTTACAACTTTTGAAATGTTTTTAACCACGTATTAATCAATTAACTAGTTAAAATTTTCAAGAGAGTTTATCTAATAGTTAAAAAAAATCTGGAAGATTCTTACATATGGGAGGTAGCAAATTTATCTAGCTAGATGATTAATGAGATATTTCTGGAGAAATAGAGAGAGTATGTGAAGAATTTTTTTCTTTTGTGAAGAATTTATTAGTTATTCACAAGCTTTTTTTTGTTCACTTATTAATAGTAATACAATCATACAAGAAAAAATCTAACGACTTTTATATTATTCAATACTTTTTAAGGTTTATTCTTGATCTATAGATTTTTCTTAAAGCTTAGAAAAATTTGAGTAAATTGAGAAAAATTATATAATTTTACAACATATAAATTTTTTATATATATAATCACGTGCAAAAAGTATATATTACTTATACTGATACATATCACACACTTTGCCGATCGCCCCCCCGGACAACAAATCCTAGTTCTGCCCCTGTTTCCCATGTGCTTTCTAAAATTTTGTAAAATTTCAATATACATAAAAATGTATTTCTCTAATCTTTTCCTATAACCTTTATATTTTGTATAATTTATATATATTATCTATTTTCAAGGATGTGGCCCCACTAAAATTAAATTAAAACTAAGATTAGGAGAAATAATAAATATTAAGATTGACCCTAAAATTTTTTATTATACAATATTAAGTTTCTTAATATAAAATCTAATGTGAGAATATAAGAAAAACCATTTAAGATTAATGATTTATATGAAAACTAGTGGAGATGATTTATCCTCTAAACTTCATTGAGCAAGGACAAGTTTATTTAAATTCTCAATTGTTTCCTATATAAAAAAGATCTCAATTGTAGTATTATATGCTTAACAGTTATGCTAGATACAGGTGATTTGGGACACCAATCGCATACCAAATGGTGAGGTGAATTGAGTCATGTTAGAGCATCCCCATTGGATTCCCCATAAAATTTCCTATAAGAGCATCACCATCTAGTTCTCCATCTCTCCCCATCCCCATAATTTAGGGATAATTATCCGGTTTTGAAGAAAATGTATTCCCATCCGGTTCTCCATTTTAGGGTAAATGTTTAGGGAATGAATAGTGGTTCCCCATATTTAGGGAACCACTATTCATTCCCCAATCACTTTTATTAATATTTTATTCATTTCAATTAAATTAATTTTTCTTCCAATCATCTACACTTTCTCTCATATTCATATTTGTTATAATTTTTAATAATACTTTTAAAAATAATTTAAATAACTCCGAAAATATAAAAAAAATTAAATATTAAAACTAATTTAAATTCTATTTAAAATATTCATTAGAGTAATAATTCAAAACATAAGAAAAAATATTGAGTAATTAAATTTATAAATGGAAGTGAGGGAAAAAAGTAATAAAGAAATAATAGAGAAATATTATTTTAATAGAATAGAGATAGGGATGAGGAATGAGATGTAGAAGGTTTTTTAAGAGCACCCTCATTCGGTTCCCCATCCCTCCCCCATCCTATAATTTGGGGATAATTATAAGGTTTTGTCTAAAATCCCTCCCCATACGGTTCCCTATTTTAGGATAAATGTTTAGGGAATGAATAGTGGTTTCCCATATTTAGGGAACCACTATTCATTTCCCAAATCACTTTTATCAATATTTTATTCATTTTAATTAAATTAATTCTTATTCAAATCATCTACACTTTCTTTTATATTCATATTTATTATAATTTTAAATAATAATTTTAAAAATAATTTAAATAACTCCGAAAATATAAAAAAGTAATATTTTAAAAATATTAAAAATAATTTAAATTCTATCTAAAATATTCGTTAGAGTAATAGTTCAAAGTATAAGAAAAAATATTGAGTAGTTAAATTTGTAAATGGAAGTGAGAGAAAAAAGTAATAAATAAAGAATTGAGAAATATTATTTTAATAGAATAGAGATAGGGATGGGGAATGAGATGTAAAAGATTTTTTAAAGATGAGTAAAATTTAGGGAAAAGTTTTAGGGAATGCACTTTTTAGCTAAATTATAGGAAATTTTATGGGGAACCCAATATGGATGCTTAAAGATGAGTAAAATTTAGGAAAAAGTTTTAGGGAATGTAATTTTTAGTTAAATTATAGGAAATTTTATGGGGAACCCAATGTGGATGCTCTTTAGCTAAAAAGTGCATTCCCTAAAACTTTTGCCTAAATTTTACTCATCTTTCAAAAACCTTTTACATCCCATTCCCTATCCTTATCTCTATTCTATTAAAATAGTATTTCTCTATTCATTCTTTATTACTTTTTTTCTCTCACTTCCATTTACAAATTTAACTACTCAATATTTTTTCTTATGTTTTGAACTATTACTCTAATGAATATTTTAAATAGAATTTAAATTATTTTTAATATTTTAAAATTTATTTTTTTATATTTTCAGAGTTATTTAAATTATTTTTAAAACTATTATTTAAAATTATAACAACAAATATGAGTATGAGAGAAAGTGTAGATGATTGGAAAAAGAATTAATTTAATTAAAATGAATAAAATATTCATAAAATATTGATAAAATTGATTTGGAGAATGAATAGTGGTTCCCCAAATATCCCCAAATTTGGAGAACTCCAATGAGGATGCTCTTAGATGTCATTTGAAAAAAAAAAAATGAAAAGAAGAGAAACAACAACAAGAAGAAAGATAAAGAAGAAGAACGAAGTCGATGAGTATTTCAAGAATGTCTCCCGTCTGAAAATGAGAAAATGAGATCATAGAAGAAAATGAAGTTCCTAACCGACAAAAGTGAAAATGAAATCACAGAGGAAAATGAAGCTCCAAACCGACAAAGAAGTGTACAGGGCCGACGATCCCATTATCGTCTTCGTCCAGATCTCCAACCTACATGCCATCAGCGATCTCTCCATCTCCCTCTTGCTCGAGCACCTTAATTTCGAGATCAAATAATTGAAAATTTTTGGCCATTTTTCCCTCATTCCAAGGCCATTCTTCATCTTCATTGATCTCCTTCTCAAATTTCTAGTCAAAACTTTAGTACAGGGATCATTTCAAAAAGAATTTACACGGCCATTCTTTGTTTTCCTTGGTCTCCTCCTCAAATTTCTGGCCAAGTGCAAAGATCATTTCGAAGAGAATTTATAAAATTTATAGAAATCAAAGTTGTTTACTTGATGAGAAAGAAAAAAGAAAAAGCAACTAATCTGATAACTATCAACTTCAAAATAGTATTTAAAAAAAAAAAAATTCAAAACAACAAGTATTTATAACAGCAACTTTCGTCTCCCACCTCATCCATGCGCATCGTTTCATTAACCCCAATCCATGTCATCTTCGATGCACATGGGTGTACAAAATTGCCTGAAACAAGACTTTTTCTATGCTTAATGTGATATAAAATAGATAAATTTTACATGACATTTGTTTAACTAGTTTAGATATTAGAATAAAAGTTGACAATATTCTAAAAGATCACTTAATAGTTTAAAAACAATTTCTAAATATTTAATATTTACAAAATAATAATGAATGGATGAATATTATTCTATAAAATATTGTCGTCAAAAATCTGAAACAGACATTAAATTATGTTTTTAAAATTTTATTTCTACGTTATTTAGCAAATTATCAAGATTTAATTTTATATACAGTTATGCTTTATGATTTTGTAATATTTTTTTCATTTTACATAACATCTCGTATGGTAGAAAAGTTAGCCCCCTAAAAACAATTATTGGTTTTGCCAGTAACTATTTTATAACTTTACATGAAATAAAAGTAGTTTTATAATATTAAAAATCATTTTTAATAAAGAGACATGATTTTATTAATTAATTAAAAATAAATTATAAAATAATTATAAGTCTACCATCACTCATTCACAAAATAAAAAAAGAAAATGCTACTCTTACTGCTTCATTCTACCGCTCAATAATACCGTTATGATTTTTTATTTGTTTTTTAATTTACTGGTTAAGGAAGTGTTTTTTAATAATATTGTGATTTTTTTAAAATATTTAAAAGTGTTAAAAAATACATAGAAAAAAAATAACCAAAAAAAAAAAGATGAATTATGCTTAATGGTGGCTCCCAACGGTAGTTGAGAGCAGTGGACGTAGCACCACTCAAGGAAAAAACTACTTTACCGCCCCAATTGTACCGCTCAACTTGACCGCTTGCCAAAATTTTTTTTATTTTTTTAAAATTTTTTATTTAGTAATTAAGAATATGATTTTAAGTGTATTTGAAGTATTTTTTTAAAATATTTAAATATATTAAAAAAATATAAAAAGAAAAATTAAAAAAATATAAACTAAAAAATGAAAAGCGGTCAATTTGAAAGGCTACACTGGGCGACTCTCCAAAAACCCTCAAAAGCAAATTCATTTGTCTGTTTTATTTTCATGAAGTAGAAACTCGACCATTCATGGCGACACCTGCAGCACCTAGAGAAATCCAAGTGTCGTAGTACTGTTGTCTTTCATTTTTCCCTTGCATTTCAGTTTTGCTTTTTATTCAATCTGTCTTGGCTCGTGTTCATGGCGACGCTTGCTCTTTGAGAAAACCCAGGTGTCACTAACAATGCATGCTCCCGCAGCCTGCGAAGACACGTAAAATAAGAAGATAAATAATTTGTATAAATTTTAAATAAATAAGTCATATGCAATTTTTTTTAAAAAAAATGTAAAAAAAAAACTCTTATTTATTAATAAGATCAACTTTTTTTTTTTATAAAGAACTTATATGAGATTTATTTATTTAAAATTTGTACCTTATATTACTATTTTATACATACATTCATCGGTGCATTTTAAATGAAATTAAATTACTTAATTTAACAAAAATTATATCTATTACTTAATTTATTAATAAAAATTATATCTATTTGTTATTGAATTATATACATATAAATAAATTTATTTATAATTTTTTTTGTATCGACACTTCAAACATGACGTAAAAGTCGATCATATCATTTTATATAAAAATATTATTATTGTAATTTTTTTATGAATACAATGAATCACACAATAAACATAAATTACAACAAACGAGGTTTAATATTATTGATTGATTAAAATTTGAAAACCAAACATAGAAAGGAGTTGGTCTTGTGTCTCTAGGGTGAAAACCAAAGAACAACTACCATGCCATAATCACCGTTGGTACGAACGCCGACGGTCCTGATTTATTCCCCAACCACGGATCCCAAACTGCAACTCAGCGGCTGCAATCAAGAACTCCACAGCCTGATGTGGCGTGAGCAACTCCACCACCCTCTGCACCGTTCTCAGCCGTAGATCATCAGCCTTTTCTATAACGCTAATCAGCCGTCCGATCTTCTCCTCCATGTTTGCAATCTCGACAAGGAACTCACTCGCGCCGTCCTGCCACTCTGATATCTCTTCCGTTATTGCATTTTCTTCCGTTACCTATTATTGTCACAAAAAACATGTTACATTATATTTCTCTATTCATTAAATAATTAATAAAATTATTTAATATATTTTGGCTAAAAATGGGTCCTTGATTTTTATTTTATTTGGTAGTAATTTAGTTCTCATATTTCTTATTTAATCCTTAATTGTGATCTTCACTTGCTTTTTGTACCCCTATTTGATATTAAACCAAATAGTTAGTGCAAATCGTGCTGTTTATAGTTTTTCTCGTTTGTTTGTAAATAATTACCGAATATATTAGAACATAATCTTAATAGCCAGAGAAAAATAAAATAAAAATGGAAAATGTTGTTTATTTGTAAAATGGACATAATTATTATAAGGCTTTATTTATTTTTAAAGATGAGATGATATTAAAATTAAAAAATATTATTAAAAAATATTTTTTTAATATTTTTTTTATTTTAAATTAAAAAAAATTAAATTATTTATTTTATTTTATATAAAAATTTTAAAATATTATAATAATGATTTAAAATGAGGTGGGATAATTTCAGAATAGTTGTGAAAAGAACCAGGCCTAAATCTCAGAAATAACATTGGCCATTTCAAGTTTCAATAAAAAAGAAAAGAAATTGAGGACAGACGTGGAAGACACGTGTGCAAAATGAAATAGTTTACTGTTTCACACTGTAAATCGCTGACTAGGCGGAACTGAGAGGGGGAGAGATCGCCGAGGTCGCCGGTGTTCAGTCCGCGGAGGATATCGACCATGTGGCACTCAAAGCGAATGGAGGATTCGGTGTAGACGAGGTGAAAGGCGGTGGTGGGGCGCCACCCTCCGATCCAGCGGAGTGACCGCTCGAGCGAGGTGGCCCAGGGGGCAGCGAGGACGGAGACGGCGTCGCGATGTGCTGCGAGGGATTTGACCCGGTAGTAATCAGAGTAGTGGGACATAACCTTGCGGACGAGGTGGACGAGATCGCGTTGCTGGTCGGGGGTGGAGGGGGGTCTTTGGGATGCGGAGAGCTGGTTCAACAGCTGGCGCAGGTGGTCGAACCAGGTTTCGTAGAAGTTGGTGAAGCTACTCATCCGGGTTGGGTTGAGGGTGGCTAGCTAACTCCTACTGTTTGAAAAGAGACGAAGATGGTGGGGAAGGGTGGCCTTGCTTTTATTGAGAGCCGCAGTGCCTACACGTGGATGGAGACGATGAGATATTCTCTATTTTTTATTTCTTTTTAAAAAAGCAACAACTATACAGTCTGGCTGAAATTGTTTCGACCCAAGTTATCAAAAGTATTGAAGATTGCTTTTCATNCAAAAGTTCTGGACTCATACTCATTTACCCCAAAATCGTTTATTCATGGAAGTTGCAAAAAGTTACAGATCTACCTGCCACTAAAAATTAACCATAACTTATGTATTAAGAAAATCTATGGCCAATTGAGTCTTCAAAGTCACAACCCTTCTTGAATTTATCTGTAGCGGAAAACCAATCTCATTTTTATCCTTGCTCTCAACATGTTAAAGATCCAACCATTGATCTAAATGCCCTAGGTCTGTTGGATACTAATTAGGTTAAACATTTAACCCTTAGAAGCATAACATTCCACCACGCTTCCGAATCAGACGTCCATGACGGCCCACTTTATCAACACTAACCCGGTAGTAGCCTTTTCCCTTTTGATGGTTTCACTCATCTATGAGTATTCAATGACTTAACGCTATGCCCATACATAGTATCAAAGCATTTTAATTTAGCCTATAGGTCGCCCGCTCCTTGACTTGAACCTGTGACATGGTTTCTGCTCTAATACCAATTGTTAAAGACCCAACCATTGATCCAAAAGTCCTAAGACTGTTGGATTTTAATTTGGTTAAGCCTTTAACTCTCAAGATCATAACACACAATCCTTCTTGAATTTATTTGTAGCGGGAAAACCAATCTCATTTTCATCCATGCTCTCAACTTGTTAGCATTCAAGATAGTCCATATCTTCCCCTTTTGTAATCCACTGTGTCTTGTCATGAATCCTCAGTCTCATCAACCTTTCCTATGGCATCAGTATTTTCTTGCTCACCCTTTGACATCCTTAACTTCAGCATCAGACCATAGCTCTTGCAAAGCTTCCACAGGAGTTTCTTGCTTCTTTTGGTTGAACAATCAGACCAAGTTTTCTTTACGACTTTCTTGAACAAAATCACGATCGGTGTGCACAACTACAATGGTGCTTACAACGGGTTTTATCTCCATTAAACTTCTATCATGGTTTAAAAAACTTTTTTTTTTTCCATGAAGCCAAGTAACTAGGTTCCTCATGACTTCCAAATCTCTGGAGAAAACATTAAACTTCAATGACAGATCAAGGTTAGTGGCCAGATGGGGATACTTGGGGAAATTCTCCAAAAGTTATAGAGTCGACTGGTTAAAAGAATACCATTGCTCACTGGGAGTCTCATAACATTACAAATATACCCCCATTACAAAACTAGCCATAACTTACGAAATAATGACCAAGATAAAAAATAATTTTACCCCTAGGTTCCTAATAAATAGATCTTCAGGACCATATAAGACTCTTTGATGTTGTATGTGAGTTCCACACAATTAAAGCTCTTTTTTGATAAGTAAACACAATAGAAGCTTTTAAGTTGGCCAAACTGAAAATTAGGGCAACTTGATTCTACTTCCATGGTTGTATCACATACTTTATTTCGAGGTGGTGACGAATTCAAATTCCATGATGGTTGTGAATTTAAGTACCACATTCGTTTTCCTCTTCTCCTCATGTATATGTAACCGTTTAGAATGGCATATGCACCCACACTCGAATGTGCTTGGCAAAAAAGTCTAGCAATGGAAAGCATTGAAATATTTACATGCTTCCAACAACAATTTTCCTCTTCTTATTCCTTGAAAAAAGGCGATTAAAAGGATCAGGAAACAGAAAAGGCTACATGTTTTGAAGATTACAGTCTCCAATCGATAACATACGTCTCAGTTTAACATCGTCTTCTTCTCCTAATCAAACTCTAACGGTGAAAAGAAAGCAAAGAAACTTACAATTAATCGACAGCCTTTTGCACCGCGTTTGCTGAATCTTCAGGCAATTGATTCCCCTGCTGCTTCTGTAGCATTGCTTTACGCTCCAGCTGCCGCCACTTGTTAATTGCAGCCGTGCAAATGACTGAATCACACGTTGATCAAAAGCAAAATCCAATCAAAGATTGAAAAAAAGAAGTCAAATTATAAACAAATGAAAACAAAGGGAAATGAGATATTACATCCAGCACCGACAAAATATAGCATACGGAGGACCTTGGGGGCGGCAGGACCCGCGACCTCTTCTCCCGTCATGGTGTTTCCTTCCCGTAATATCCCTTGCTCTCGCTCGCTCTCTTGCTCGGAAAATCGGAGCACACTCTGAGGGATGCTTCTTGATAGATTGCCCTGGAGTGAGAGGAAATTGAACAATAAACCCAGCACCTGACCCGCTTGCCTATTTAAAATTGATTATAAAATTAGTTTTGATTAAAGATGATAAATTCAATTATTCTTCAAGAAAAGTGAAATTCTTTAGCCATAAAATACATAATATAAAATTAAATTTATAAATTAAATTAATTTTATATAATACATCGTATTATAAACCATTTTTACTGTAAAATATATTTATCATATAATTTAAAATTATATCAATCTTTAGTTTTTTTAAATTTTTTTTTTTCTAAATGTAGCACTTCTCTTAAAAATACAATTCATCATTCAAAGACACCCTTAAGACACTTATTTATTTGTTATTTTTTCTTAATCATAAAATAAGCTCAAATATCTTAAAAATTCAAGAGAATAATAATAAAAATTGTCATATATGTATATATATATATTATATTTATCACTCTTTTACTCTAAAAATCCTAATCCTGTTTTACTAATAAGTAATTATACTTTTATGAAAGTGTTTTTTAAATTCAAAATTATCAAATATTCAAAGATTAAATATTTGATCCTTTTAAGCTTGATATTTTATATGCATATCGGATTAAAATTCTTTACAATTATTTGTTTTAAATATTTTTATAATTAGGAAGTAAATAGATTTACTATATATTCTCAGTGGTATTTGACATCGACTATAAAAGGCTATATAATGTGGCATTGGAATTATTATTCATTAGTCTATTTTTATTTTGTATTTACAAAAATTGAGATACATTAAAGTTGCGTTTGTTTCGACATAAAATAAATATTTTATGGAAAACTATTAGTTTTTTTTTTNATAATGACCAAGATAAAAAATAATTTTACCCCTAGGTTCCTAATAAATAGATCTTCAGGACCATATAAGACTCTTTGATGTTGTATGTGAGTTCCACACAATTAAAGCTCTTTTTTGATAAGTAAACACAATAGAAGCTTTTAAGTTGGCCAAACTGAAAATTAGGGCAACTTGATTCTACTTCCATGGTTGTATCACATACTTTATTTCGAGGTGGTGACGAATTCAAATTCCATGATGGTTGTGAATTTAAGTACCACATTCGTTTTCCTCTTCTCCTCATGTATATGTAACCGTTTAGAATGGCATATGCACCCACACTCGAATGTGCTTGGCAAAAAAGTCTAGCAATGGAAAGCATTGAAATATTTACATGCTTCCAACAACAATTTTCCTCTTCTTATTCCTTGAAAAAAGGCGATTAAAAGGATCAGGAAACAGAAAAGGCTACATGTTTTGAAGATTACAGTCTCCAATCGATAACATACGTCTCAGTTTAACATCGTCTTCTTCTCCTAATCAAACTCTAACGGTGAAAAGAAAGCAAAGAAACTTACAATTAATCGACAGCCTTTTGCACCGCGTTTGCTGAATCTTCAGGCAATTGATTCCCCTGCTGCTTCTGTAGCATTGCTTTACGCTCCAGCTGCCGCCACTTGTTAATTGCAGCCGTGCAAATGACTGAATCACACGTTGATCAAAAGCAAAATCCAATCAAAGATTGAAAAAAAGAAGTCAAATTATCAACAAATGAAAACAAAGGGAAATGAGATATTACATCCAGCACCGACAAAATATAGCATACGGAGGACCTTGGGGGCGGCAGGACCCGCGACCTCTTCTCCCGTCATGGCGTTTCCTTCCCGTAATATCCCTTGCTCTCGCTCGCTCTCTTGCTCGGAAAATCGGAGCACACTCTGAGGGATGCTTCTTGATAGATTGCCCTGGAGTGAGAGGAAATTGAACAATAAACCCAGCACCTGACCCGCTTGCCTATTTAAAATTGATTATAAAATTAGTTTTGATTAAAGATGATAAATTCAATTATTCTTCAAGAAAAGTGAAATTCTTTAGCCATAAAATACATAATATAAAATTAATTTTATATATTAAATTAATTTTATATAATACATCGTATTATAAACCATTTTTACTGTAAAATATATTTATCATATAATTTAAAATTATATCAATTTTTAGTTTTTTTTTAAATTTTTTTTTTCTAAATGTAGCACTTCTCTTAAAAATACAATTCATCATTCAAAGACTCCCTTAAGACACTTATTTATTTGTTATTTTTTCTTAATCATAAAATAAGCTCAAATATCTTAAAAATTCAAGAGAATAATAATAAAAATTGTCATATATGTATATATATATATTATATTTATCACTCTTTTACTCTAAAAATCCTAATCCTGTTTTACTAATAAGTAATTATACTTTTATGAAAGTGTTTTTTAAATTCAAAATTATCAAATATTCAAAGATTAAATATTTGATCCTTTTAAGCTTGATATTTTATATGCATATCGGATTAAAATTCTTTACAATTATTTGTTTTAAATATTTTTATAATTAGGAAGTAAATAGATTTACTATATATTCTCAGTGGTATTTGACACCGACTATAAAAGGCTATATAATGTGGCATTGGAATTATTATTCATTAGTCTATTTTTATTTTGTATTTACAAAAATTGAGATACATTAAAGTTGCGTTTGTTTCGACATAAAATAAATATTTTATGGAAAACTATTAGTTTTTTTTTTTAAAGATTTTGTTGATAGAACATTTTGAAGAATAATGATACCTACAATCTAAATATGTAAATCTTACATACTTTTTGTTTTAAAAAAATATGATTCATAAAAAAAAAAAATCACCTGAGAAATAGATTTTTATTTTTTCTTTTTTAAAGAAGATACACGGAACAAGACTCTAAAAACTAAAACTGAATAAATTATTTTCACAAATATGATAAAAATAAGGGTAACGTTACTCTACTGTCTATCGCTGAGCGCACCCTAGGCGAAATGCCACTTTTTTATTTATTTTTTATTTTTAAAATATTTTTAAAGATTTATTTAAGAATAAAAAAATACTAATATAGTAATAATCATTTATTTAATTATTAAAATTAAAAAATTAAAAAAATTAAATACTATCATTTTGCTAAAAACAATAAGTCACTCATACTTTGAAATACCTAGTTTTTCAATTTTTATTTGATGTAGCAGGATCTCAACTTGAATCAATCAAATCAATAGCAAGCAGCATGGAGAAAAAGGAGGGGAGCTCCAAACTGAACGTTGCCATCATCCATCCGGATCTTGGTATAGGTAAATGCCCTCGTTTCTTCTCTCATCTCTTCTTCTCTCTTGTTTTCTCTTTTCTTCTTTAAGATAAATCGGGGTAATTGGTTTGGTTGCTCGATAATTGGATCTTCATGTACACAAAAATCCGAACTGGTGAAGAACCCACTGGGCAATCAGGGATTCAGGATGTTTTGGATTTGGCTCTTTATGGCTGCCGAGTAAATTGACTCATTCCATTTCGCGGCAATCAGACTGGTCGTCGTGGCTTTTGTTTTATAAATTTTTTCCTGCTGCAAAAACTTCGAGTGGTACTATTCATATCGCAGCAAAGGAAATGTGATTTTTGCTAGCTTCTCATTTTCACCGAGTTACTTGAATTATTGGAATTGAAATGTCAAGACTTTGGGGTGTAAATTTTTCGGCCAAAGCAATGTAGTGAGACGGGGGTCGTGTCTTGAGTCTAAGAATCATTTTGCGAATTTTGATATAGAAGCAAGATTCAATGTGGGAATAGACAATAACACTTAGTTCTAAAATTAGGAAACAGTTTTGCATGCCATGGAATCAATGGGGTTGGTGGAGGTTGTGGAGTTTGTAACGAGAAGGGAGGTGGTGGTGGTGGTATTGGAAATTGTCGATGTGAAATACATTCACTTGCTTTTGTAGCTTTTCTTTGAAAGCATAGATTGAACTCCCATGGTTTTACAACAATCAGAAATCGCGTGTTTCAGAGTTGTTATAGAAAACAACATCAACCCTAGAAACTGTGGTTGTCTAAAAATTGAAAAGATAATTAAAAATCAAACCAAGCAGATGCACAACCAGATGGGCTATTAATTTATCAAATAAACGATAATTTTGGCGTAGTTCATCATTTGTGAATTTGTGCAAACCTGCCTGTGCACAATACAATGAAGATGCTCTTGCCTATTTCAGTTCTTGTTGAAACCTTTTAATATTTAGTTTGTTATGTGGGTACCTTCCCATAATCTGTAGGTGGAGCTGAAAGATTAATTGTTGACGCAGCCGTCGAACTTGCATCTCATGGGCACAATGTCCATATTTTCACAGCACACCATGATAGAACTCGATGTTTTGAGGAAACTCTTGCCGGTGAGTTACCTTTTTGGGCTTCTCTGTTAAGGTGGGAACTAATCGAGTAACAATTTTTTTTTTGAGTTTGTTATTTTTCTGTCTTATTCTTGCTTATATCTTTCTCTCCTTTTAGATGGGTGTCTTTCTTGTATACGTTTTGTGTACTTGGATTGCACCTTTTAATTAATTTTTTTTACTTGTCAATAATAAAAAAAGATGCATGTAGTTTATTTAAATAGATATTCTAAGCATCCATCAAGACTGGAAGGCTGCAGACTTATAAGCTTAATTCATCAGCTGTGGAATGATAATTATGAAAGAAGCATTACTCGAAATTGGTTTGACGTGCAAACTTGAGCAGGCTGCAGTTAGCAGTTGATTGTAAGCTTGAGGGGCTGGCAGTTGAGCACGGTGGCAAGATTGAGTGGCCAGCTGCAATCTTGAGATTGTTGGTGGTGACATGGATCATTTCAATTTTTAGGCAACCAACAAGATATCCATGTTATTATCTCCACTAGTCATAAATAAGAATACCATCTACCTCCATGTGGAGGATTAACAATCCAAACGAATTAACATCTTCGATCCTATGGTTGTGCGAAACATTAAATGTGGATAATTTATTCTACATGGCCCTCAATATGCAGTGTGCCAAATGAGATTTATGTATATATATCGATATGTGCATACGAATGTGTTTATGTACATGTATGTATGTTGTGAGGTGCCTTGTTTTGAAATCCAACAAAAATATACTAGAATAACAATAATAATTTTTGGGAACAACATTAAGCATAGTTACAACTTCTATAGATGGAAATTGATGCTTGGTATTTTATCATTGATTATCTGCATCTAGTGTTCTTATATATACCAAATTTTCACTGGTTCTCCAGGTTCCTTTATAGTTACTGTGTATGGCGCCTTCCTACCCCGGCATATTTTCTACCGTTTTCATGCTCTATGTGCATATCTGCGGTGCATTTTTGTTGCTCTTTGTGTGCTGTTCATGTGGCCATCCTTCGATGTTGTACTAGCAGATCAGGTTTCTGTTGTTATTCCAATACTGAAACTTAAAACGTCAATAAAGGTATTTATACTTCTTTCATATAAACTGCTACCTGGATGTCCTGGCATCACAGCTGTCTCATGCACTACACTCTTTTTCCCAGGTTGTGTTCTATTGTCATTTTCCAGATCTTCTTCTGGCTCAACACTCTACAATTCTCAGGAGGATTTATAGGAAACCAATTGATTTAATAGAAGAAATTACCACCGGTTTGATTCCATGTCTTGACTTTTACTGCTCTTGTAAATTATCCCCACAAGCTCTATTTATCCTTGTGCATTATAATCATACCATTTCTTATCTTTGCTTTTGGGGGAATCCAGGAATGGCAGATATGATACTTGTTAATAGCAGATTTACTGCATCTACCTTTGCAAATACATTCAAGCATCTTCATACTCGAGGAATTCGGCCAGCTGTTCTGTATCCAGCAGTTAATGTTGATCAGTTTGATGAACCCCATTCAACTAAGTAACCACATATTTGTATATCTCGTGGTATCTTATAGTTTTGGGCATAGAGTGCTACGTGTAGGTTGAATTTTCTTATTTGCATAAGCTTAATAATCCGATTCTTATTTGCATTGTCATTTTTTGTCTAGGTTGAATTTTCTTTCAATCAACCGATTCGAAAGAAAAAAGAATATAGAATTGGCAATTTCAGCTTTTGCTATGCTTCACACACCTGAAGGAGATGTCTTCCAAAATCATAACCTGGATGATGCTTCGTTGACCATTGCAGGCAAGTCGCTAATGATTTTGTGAGTTCACACTATTTATTTAATGCCTTTGAGTACCTTCTGTTCATCACCACCTTATTTATGCTGAGGCCACATTGTGTTCTTCAACTAAGACTAATTGTGTAGTAGTGACCAATTAGAAGTATAGTTGTCTTGCAATGAAATTTTCAGCACTGGGTTTCCATATAGCTGGTGTAACCCTCAGTATAGCAGTTGGACTCTCTGTAGTATAACATGAGAGGCATGTTGCTATCTTTGTTTGTGGATCGTCCTGTTTAGACATACACCACACGGGGTCGGGCCTTTTTTATAAATCATCCATATATTATTGTAGGTGGTTATGATAAACGCCTGAAAGAGAATGTTGAATACTTGGAGGAGCTTAAAAGTTTAGCAGAAAGGGAAGGAGTTTCTCACCGGGTTAACTTCATTACATCATGCTCAACAGCTGAAAGAAATGCACTTCTCTCCCAATGCCTGTGTGTAATCTATACACCAAAGGTACGATGGCATTTGGTATATTGCATCTATGTTCGATCATTGGCTTTTGCCCCCCCAAACTGATCAGATTTGGAAAAGAAAAGGAGGGTTAATATGTGAAAGTTCATTTAGTGCAGGATGAGCATTTTGGGATTGTTCCTCTGGAGGCAATGGCAGCTCATAAACCTGTCATTGCATGCAACAGTGGGGGACCTGTAGAGACAATTAAGGATGGGGAGACGGGATATCTTTGTGATCCTACCCCACAGCGGTTCTCTTCGGCCATGGCTAAACTTGTTCAGGACCCTCAGATGGCAAAGATAATGGGGAAAGAGGCCCGGCGCCATGTTACCGAATCATTCTCGACAAAGATGTTCGGTCTGCATCTGAATCAATATCTTTCCGACGTTGCTAGGCCTAAGAGAGACTAAGAATAATGAATAGCATTTAGTCAGAAGATGAGAGCTACCATGTACAGGATATTTTTGGTAATACAAAACAATGTTTCCCCGTGATGAACTCACGTAACCTTCAGTTGCTTGGCTGAGTCAGCTGTGAACTAATAGGTTTTGTCGGATTCGATGACAATTGTCTTTTTTCAGGTCTCAGTCCTTATTTAAATTGTGAGAAATTTGATTGTGCTTAGGTCATACCACGTAATGCAAGAAAACAAAAAACCAAAAAAGAAAGAAAGAGAGAATATAATGGGTAAAGCCATGCGATGAAGCTTTGTTCAACATGTTGCACAGTTACGGCATCAATTGATGATAAAACCAGGATAGGATCCATTTTAACTGGCTTATATTAGCTCCAAGCAAAAGAGTAGAAAGAATAATATTAAGCATCAAACCAAAACTTCACTTCATCGAAATTCAATTTTGGGGTCTACGCCACGGCTGCATTCATCTACAAGAACTAAACTTAACATTTCAGTGCAGAACTGATCATCGGATTTCAGCCATAGAGCCTGATTTCATGACACAAATTCAAATCAGTAAAACAAAACCAGAGTTTATAATTCCATACTAATACTTTGATACAATCTTTTCTTTCATGCAAACACATTTATCATATCATGTAACCCAACCCAGCATATTCATATCCAGAGATGCGACAAAAATAAAAAAAAACAATGTTAGTGAATATTTAAAAACTTTTATAAAATTACTTTCAAGGTATTTTTAAAGTATTTTTAATATGGCATTAAAAAACATATTCGTTTAAATAGACACCAACTAAATCAAAACAATGCAGAACCATTTTTCAGGGACACCCAAAGTGTTAACAATGGTGTGTTTGTTGTGCCTAAAATGAAAGCTAGTAAGTGAATATAATCAGTCACTGATTGCGCACCTTGTGATAATATGTAATCGCCGCAGTAAAGTTATCCTGCAGGTAGGTCAAACGGAAACAGAAATATTAACATCGTTGTACCTTGAAAAAACACCTAACACATGCAAAAACATGTAGATACACTAATCCTAGGATTTCAACTAGAAACAGTTGCTCTCCAAAGTTGCAAGCAAACATCAGCTCCGTTACTGATGATTGACCTGCGGATCACTTATTTCTAGAGGTGGGCATTCATAGGTCTTAAAGAAGGCAACAAAAGCGGTACACTTTTTCTCACCGAAGCTTTTTTTACTCGTTCTTTTCACCAAAGTTATTCAATCAATTAAGGAAGAAAAAAGAAGATAAAAAGCAATGAGAAACATAAGAGGATAGGAAAATCTGAGATACCTGTAAATGATAAGTGTATGCAAGGCCTGCATAAGTGCTCACACTTCTTGTAGTTAATGTGAGTGCTTTCTCATAGTGTGAAATTGCTTCATTGTACATCCTGATACATGGGTTTCCACTATTAGTACAAGCAAAATCATATCAACCGGTCCTAACAACTCATTTTAATCACATACTTTAATTTCCGGTATGCATGGGCAAGATTAACCACAGTTGGTTCCCATAATTCACTTAAAGGAGATGGAATGTGTGCCAAAGTCTTCTCAAACCACCACACAGCTTTCTTATACCTGATCAAAGTACAAAATTATACAGGTCAAAATCAGAAAAAATGTATCCATAACAAGATGTACAAATTATGACGGTTTTAATTGATCTGTTCCCAATAAGCATTTCTCTGAAGCATCAAAACGAGTCAATTTTACAAATTAAACAGCAACTATTACTATTTCTGAGGATTGGAAAAATCAGAAAACTTTTATCTACTTTAATTTCATCAAGAAGCCACCTATATTGTAAGGGCATTATTTTGCATTGATATCGATCAAACAGGGTATCGGGATACATGTACTAAGAGCTTCAAACATGTGTAACACAGGCTATATGCAAATACATTTCACAAGAACATAATGCAATAAAATTGAGAGGGACATTCTTCATGAAGGGAAAATACGCTTACTCTTTCATATGATAAGCAACAACACCTAGTTCATTATAAACAAGCGGATCTGAAGGGCATATTGTCTTGGCCTGCATAAAAAACTGAAGGCAAATATCTCTATCAAAAATTTGAAAGTTTTAATAAAACAATAATCAAAAGCATACGTGGATAGAGAAGCCACCAATGCTGCTTAAAAAATAAGAAAATCATTGGAATACAATGATTGAAACAGTAATACAAAGTAACTACCAAGTGAGTTGTAACATCTGTTATTTCATAATCCATGTCTTCTTTTCAACCAAATACCAAGACAAAAGTAAAATTACAAGTATATGAACCTGTTTTAGCTTCCGAAGTATAAGCATGGTATACTTCATAGTTTTTCTTCTTTTTGATTTTTTTTATTCTTTTGGACACATTTCATAGAATTCTATAAATCTTACTTGAATATGGAGACGAGGATGCAATAAATAATTCAAAGTCAATAATACGACAATTCCAATTCTATGATAGTACTTAGTGGAGAAGTTTATCAAAATCACTTCAGGAAAAAAGGTATGCAGCTTGCTCAAACTTAAACCGCAACTTCCACAAGACAAGTTCACAAAAATTGTCTTCTAGCAACAACATGGTAAGATGTCATATTTCTTGCAAGAAAATCAAAACCACAAGGACAATTTTCCAATGTTTACAAGAGGCTTGGTAACCTGTTCAGCAAGCTTAAAGCTGTGTGTTCGCATATACTCCATTCCAATGTACAAAGTTGGTAAATGACACCTGGAATAAGTGAATATCAACACTTAACCTGTAAAGGAACAATTTATAAATAAAAGAAAATTTTATAAAACAAAAAATGAATGACAATAGGCAAAATCTGTGACCGTGACAATCTGTTACACATCCTCAAATTAAAGAGAAAACATGTAACAACCCAAGGAAAGACTAAAAAAAGATTAGTCTGTATATACTTCCTGTGTACTTGGGCCATGCCTTTTACTACCAATAAAGTTTTACTTCTACTTATTGAAGAAAAAATAAAACAATTGGAGCCCTTCGAAATCACCATAAATTGCAAGAACTTCTCCCCCTCATGCAATGCAGGCACATTCGCCATCCTCTGATAGTCATTCTGAGGTATTACAAAACAACTTCACCCTAAGAAAATGCCAAGGCTTGGGGGGCATGGAGTTCTAAGGAGGTAAGAGGTACTTATGGTGTGGGGGTGTGGAAAAATATTAGGAGAGGTTGGGATGCTTTTGTAAAACATGTCATCTTTATGGTTGGGAACGGCTTTAGAATTCGTTTTCATGATCCATGGTGTGGTGGTAGGGCTCTTTGTGCTGTTTTTCCAGATCTTTTTCATATTTCTCAAAATCAGGATGCTTCCGTGGCTGAGTTTGTGGATTGTTCCAGTGAATCTCTTTTTTGGTTTATAAGTAAACGGTAGTATTAATAAGCATAAGCATAGCCCAAGTACACAAGATGGTATACAAGAGATAAAACCTATCTAGTTTGCTAAAAAAGAAATAAGAAAATCATGTACATTTAGGCCATTAAAATCTACAGCAATAGCCCAAAGAAATAAGGTGCGGAAAAATAGAATTCTAAGATCCTCTATTGTCCGCCCCTTATCCTCAAAAGTCCGCTTGTTACGCTCCCGCCATATGCACCACATAATGCGTTCCAGTGGATCTCTGCAGTGGAATGTTCTTTTTTCTAGAGCTGTGAATGATTGGGAAATGGGGGCTGTTTCTGAATTGTTTGGTTTATTGTATGCTACTCAGCTTGGGAAGGATAAGATGCTTACTGGTAGCAAGAAGTTTTCAGTTTGTTCTTGGTATAAGACGCTGTCTAGGCCGAATGGGGTTCATTCTTTTCCTTGGAAGAGTATTTGGAAGAGTAAGGTGCCATCAAAGGTTGTGTTCTTTGGCTGGTCTGCTTCTTTAGGGAAGATTTTGACGTTGGATAATCTTAGGAAGCGTGGATTAATTGTTTTGGATTGGTGTTTATTATGCAAGAAATTTGGTGAATCAGTGGATCATCTATTATTACACCGTGATGTGACCAGGTTGTCATGGAATGAAGTGGTCAATAGGTGTGGTATGGCTTGGGTGATACCTTGGAGGGTGGTGGACCTTTTCGCTTGCTGGAGTGGTTTAAGGGGTAATGTGCAAATTGCCGTTGTTTGGAATATGATGCCTTTATGCCTTATGTGGTGTATTTGGGTAGAGAGGAATGGTCGATGCTTTGAAGATAAGGAGCGCTTGGTGGATGAACTTAGATGTTTTTTCTTTAATTCCTTATTTCAATGGGATTCGGCTATTGTATTTAATGGAACTAGTGTCCATGATTTTCTTGTTTCTTTTTCTCGTTCCTAACATGTAATAGATAATGCCTATGGCCTGATGGCATAACACCCAAGTCTCCAAAATGGAGGTCTTGGGTTTGACCCCCTCCCCTATAAAAAAAAAACATGTAATAGGTTCAGTTTTTGTATGCTTCCTGTGTACTTGGCTTTGCCTTGTTACTTGTCTCAATAAAATTTTTATTCATAAAAAAATAGAAGATAATGCCAAGACTGACTACAGAGAATGGTCCATAGGATTTTGGGACTTTAAAAAGTGAAAATGCAAGACATAAAGGATAATATGAAGCTGCAGTTACATTTATGTACAAACAAACTGTTAAAGAAATTTTAGAGAAAACGAGGAAAATCTTAAAAGCATATCTAACATAAAGTAAAAGTCACGCCTGTATAGCTGAAATCGCAGTCAAAAGATACTCTTCAATTTACTGTCAAGTGGCAGAATATAGTTCAATAATAATTCATTGAAAAAAGAGTCAAATTGAACAACACAATACCCCGGAAATAAACGAGCAGCAGTTCGATATGCTGACATTGCTTGATCACCCTCATCTTTAGCGGCATATGCATTTCCAAAACCTATCCAAGCAGGTGGAAATGTTCCATCTAGACTTGTAGCTTTGCTGTAGAGTATAACAATGACTAATAATTCAGTCTCAGTAATACAATCATGTAAACTTCATAAAATGAATTAACAGATGGCAGATGTTAAAGAATATTATTGTAATAAGCATATCACAAAGGATTTTACCAATCCTCTTGTAATATTATGTTACCTGATATAATAGAAAAAACTAATAATTAGCTATAAAACAAAATCATTAATGGATGCATCGAACATTTCCACACAATCAAGTGCATAATAAAGAAAACAAATTCCCACATATTTGGAGAAAATTAAAAAGATCAAATACACTTAGGAGACCATTGCAGTCAAAAGCCTAACCAAAATGTGCAGGCCATTGACCAGAAACAATAAAAAAAATTAATTGGGAATTTAAGCATTATAAGGGCAGTAAATGAACCCAATATTGCAGTTCAAGAATGTTTCTAGCCTATTTTCTCAGGCGGGGTGGATAACAAATGGAGGAAAGACAATGTAATAAACTCAACCATACTTCCAAACATACAAGGTTTTATACTTGTGACCCAATCATATACTAGAAAACCAACAAACTTCAGTTTAAACATATAACAAAGATAAGGCAGCAATTGAGTAAGAGAATATAGATTGGGTCCCTGTTATAACATTTGCAGTCTACCTGAAATAACGACGTGATTGGTCGTACTTCTTGATGCAATAGTAGTAGCAACCAACAGCAAACCATGATAAAGCCCTAAAAAAGAAAAGTCTTGAATAAGTAATGGCTGTTGGTACTCAAAGCATCTACTTCCAAGGTAATTTGAGAACCAATAATTCAATATCGATGAACTTGAAACTACACTATTTCACATTTTTTCTTTATTATTTTCTGGTTTTTTGGGTGAATGTTGCGTGGGGGGAAGAGAAAAACAAAACTATTTTTCTGCCTTTTATTGTAGATTCTCATACTTCCTGAGATACCTTAATCTTAGTGATATGCAAAATATCCCATGCTGAGTTGTGGGTGATGAAAATGTCAGAAAGTGTGATAAAACGCCTCAAATTTCAACCCAAGAGTATCATCATATCTAAATATTCCAAGACATTAAAGCAATAGAGAAGTCAATAATGAAAGCCACACTTACTTTTGAGGATAGTCCTTCACTAAATTGCAGGCCATAAGATAAAGCTCATTTGAATGTCCAAGCTCCATGGCTGCTGCTAAATGCACCAAGGTACTTTTCAGATGGAAAGGGTCTTTTTCAAGTAGTCTGTAATGCATATACTAAAGCTCAGGTTGAATAAAGAAACCTTGCGAATTCATCATAGCACTAGTTCCAAACCGATGGAAACAACTTACACAGATGTTAGTTCAAAACATTTTTGATATTCCCCGCATTGATGGTAGTATTCAGCCTTGCAGGCCAAAAGATCGGTGTTGGATTTTAGTGTATGCACGACAGATGGATCAGAAGGGTCACTAATACAACTTTCTTTTTCAAGTTCTCTGAATTTGGCTTCTACAACATTTTCTTTGTCATACTGGGTAATCAAAGAGCAGAACCAAAGATTTCATATGGCAAAAAAATCCTTAATCAACGTAAGAATAAGAGAACAAAAGTGAAATAGTCAGAGGTATTTGACATGTTTTTACATTTGGACTAATTCTTTGCTTACCTTCTTTATTAAACATGAATAGAATGACAAGAGCCATCCATCTTCAGGACCAATTTGCAATGATGAGAGCAAACTTGCCTCTGAGATTCAGCAGCAAATCAAAAGGTTAAAGAAATGGATCATCTCAACCAAAGTAGATAGCTATTTGAAGGAATCCAGATGCAACAAAATGGAAACTTAGCGGATCGATCCATTGCCAGAACAAGTGACAAAAATAAATCAGACCAAAAACTAAATTACAGATGCATTAGACTACAGAAATCCGGTTTCATACTAACTGGATTCATTTCTCTACAACAGCATACATAAATGGCAAAAAAAAAAAACTTGAAGACTTCTAACCTTCCTCGCAAGTCAGCATGTGATTTTCAATAAGCCGCTCCAAAGCCTGGGATAGATACAACCACAAGAAAAATAGAATTATACTATCAATTTAATATAAAGAGCTCCATAACTATAGAAAAAACGAGTGGCAAAAAGATATGAAGCTGTTAACGATCACTAAGGCAGAACAATTAACGAGTTGCTTGGAAATCCTGAACATGTTTGAAGTTTGCACCTTCTTCAAATAAAATTACATAAAGTCAAAGAAGCAGCTAATATTCTCTTGGGAGTAGATCTTGTACATCAACAGAGAAACTACAATTATAATGGTTGACAGGTACCTCATAACATAAAGGATCAGCTTTGACAGCGGCTTTGTACCTGAAAACATAACAAATAGAAAAAATTAAAGAAATCCTCAACCAACATAATAGTTCTTTCCAGTCAAAGTTACACTTATCAAGATTCAATAACTATTCTAAAGCTAGTAAAAGTAAACGGCAGTAAAAAAAAAAAAGTTTCACTTTATATTTATAATAAAAGACCTCGAATCATTAGATGATTGAGCAAAATTCCACGAGACACTAACCAGAGTCGAGATTGGGCACGGTTGTCCGAGGCTTCATATGCCTTACCTCTGAGAAAGCATATAGCTGAAGATATCTGTCAGAAGATTGAAAGATCAGCTGACTGTACTTTCAAACCTCGTAATGACAAGCACTCCAAAACAGTTTATAAATCACAGAAAACAGAGTTTTTTTTTTTTTTTTTCGAGCTGCATTTCACGGTATAATTGCTTCTTGATCAAGCATATTGGTGTCGAATGGACGGATATTTTGTATGGACATAAATCTTATCAAATTAAAGTAGACACGGAAAAAGAAATAAAGGGACGGAAGAAGTGTTTACATTTATCTCACGGTCCTCCCCATCTTTATCGAGGTACATGACATTAGAGTCCTTTGTGTCAAACACGTTTCCATGTTCATCCACTTTGGCATCGCCGAGCATCAAGAGGCATTGGTCCCACTCCTTCAATTCCTCCTAATGACCACATATACGAATAAATCAAAACGAAACAAAGCATAACCAAGAGGCACGAGGATTTGGCGGCGAGATAAATAGGGGGAAAGAAGGATACGAGGCATTTGGCGGCGAGATAGCGGAAGCGGAGGTCACGGAGAACGATCTGAGAGGCGTTGAGGAGGTGGAAGGCGCGGCGGAAGTGGCGGCCAAGGAAGAGAGCCTGGGCCTGCATGTAGATGTCGGCAGGGTCTTTAGTGAAGGCCGCCACTTTGTCGGCGAAGAAAATGGCCGAGGAGTAGAGGTGCTTGCTCACGCAGTCCCGCACCACTCCCCTGAGCTTCTCTATCTCTTCCTCTCTCATTTTTTTTAACCAACTACTTCTTTTTTTCTCTCTCACTGAGAAAATTGAATACGGAGAAGGGGAGTACGATTGTGTGTCAGCGAGACTGTACAGAAGAAGAGGAAGAAGATCGATTTAGGGGTTTATAACTTTAGAGGGCGGGGACACTCAAATGAGCGGGAGGTTCGCATTTGGTAATGTCTTCCACATTTTTATACTTTTCAAGTATTGATTAATAATACATGCATCATTTTTGTTTATAATTATTTATATCATCATATTTTATAATAAGAGTATTTATAAAAAAATAAATATGTTATTTTCTAAAAATATTTTTCATTTAAAATATAATTATATAAAGCACTGTGTGTGTTAATGTCGTGTTTCGCCTGCTTTTAGGCCAGGTTTCAACAACTTAATACTTTCAAAATAGGCATGCGAAAATAGAGAATAAGACAATTGGAAGAGGGTGGCCTTGCGGCCGAGAAGTCTCCGATACCAGAGTCAATAAAGTTTCTTAAAAATTTGTAAATAAGTAAAAGAGTTTAAGGATTATAAAACGTTTCTCGTACCTCAGAGTTGTTATTTATATTGAGAGTCTAGGAGGGGGATAGATCGTGTATGTTTCTATGAAGTCTGTATCCTTTATACTATTCATTTTGGCAGGATCTTTTAATGTAACGTGACTATACGACAATGTCATTAATTTGACATGTAGCTCAGGTCGTGGTGTTATAAATGCGGCGTGGCTCCCTGGTTTTGCTTTATCTTCAGTGGTCTATCAATGTTCCTATGTTAGAGGATCAAGGGTTCCCCCGTCTTTCTCGCTCTGCCATGTACAAGTCCCCACGATCGGAGTGTGGTCGAGATATGTCAAGTGTGCCTGTCTCATCAACCATCTATTTGCTTTTCCTTGTAGGCGCATTTCTTCATGGGTAAGCTTAGGCCCTGAGGCCACCCAGTGGGCTTGTGAAGTGGGGTAAATACTCTTACAGTGTGTATATATCATTTTCCTTTAAATACTCATTCTCTTAAATTTTGATGAATTATATAAAAATGTCTATTTATAAATTAAATTTTTGTTCACTAATAAATTAAACATGTTATTAATGTGAAAGTTTAAGATATCAATTATAATAGAAAACTTTAATATTTAATATGCTTACTTATTGATTTATAAATAACAGAACTCTTCAATTAGATTGGTTCACTCTTCTCTTGGCTGTTGCCATATTTCTAGCATATTTGCCAAGAATTGTAGCTGATAGGCAACCAACTCTCTCGCAACGAGTTGGAAATTTGCAACTCTGTTTGCATCATGGCATTTGTGTGTACATGCCACATGGAGAGTTTTAAGAAGTACAACTATTTGTGCATGGATGCGTTCACACCAAATAGAGAGTTCATCCCCACAAAATGAAGTTTATAGACTCTCAGGATTATCAAGAAATACTTTAGTTATAAAGAAATTACAAAAAAGTAACATCACATATTGACGTGATTTGATACGATTATTCAAATTACAAACTGATGAATCACATGAAACCACATTAACTTGTAAAAATTATTTTGTATAATCCATTTAGCACTCCTCTATTGCTATTAAGTGGTTTGTTCTCTCTCTCACAAAAGGGGCAAAAATAATTATTTTGGCATAAAAGTTCTTTGGAAATTGCTTTCATCCGACCAACACCACCTACGAAAAAAATACAGGAAACGTAAAATCTTTTCAGAAGCATATGTAGCTTATACATACCAGAGAACAGTAGTAAACAGAGCAAACATAGCAGGCTAGCAGCACAACTATTCGCAAATTCTGCTCAGGAAACTTCAAACAACAAAAACATTGTAATAGATCTAAAAGAAAGATGGACAGGAAAGCCAAGCCATGTGATGCGCCTATTCTGCGGCTACATCCCATGCACCGTGGTTTAACAAACAAAGTTTAATATCACGACAGAATTTCCTTTTCCTGGTTGTTACTAGTTTGTATCTCTCTTAAAATAATACACAGTACAAGAAGCCCAATCCAACCCATAATTTCTAACTTGAACAGCAGCCAAGTTTTTTCAAACCATATTTGTCATCTTTGATATTTATTTTCTCTCCTTTGGCTGGAACAGATGAAGCATCTCCATTTTCTCCTCCTTCCATTTGCTTCTTGCTTGCTGTGTGGTAGATTTGAGTCAGAACTTCAGCGAAAGCATTTTCTACATTTACTGCCTCCAGTGCTGAAGTCTCCACGAAATAAAGTGATTCCTTTTCAGCATAGGATTTCCCTTCCTCTGCTGAAACAGCTACTAGGTGGCGAAGATCAGATTTGTTCCCAACAAGCATCACGACGATGTTTGAATCTGTGTGGCCTCTCAACTCCTTCAGCCATCTGTCAACGTTCTCAAATGTTGCATGACGAGTGATGTCATACACAAGGAGTGCACCTACTGCTCCACGATAGTACGCACTGGTGATGGCACGGTACCTATAAAGTCAAGAAGGCAAATGAAAATATAACATAAAAAAAAAAATCTGTGAGGGTAAAGGTATCAAGATTATGAATCAGATGGTGTCAACAATAATCAGCATTTGGCACCCTAAACAAAATAAACTGGTGTTACTTGTATCTGATTAAAAGAACTTTGAAGTGTCTTAACAAGGCACGATGACTCACTAAATGTTAATTTTGTATCAGCCACTATTCATCCGCCACTTAACAAGGGATTTACTATGCATTAGCCACTATTCACTTTTACACCCCACACTTGTAGCTTTTTCATAAGGTGTGAGGTGTTTTTCATAAGGTATGAGTGTGTTTTTCATAGGATATGGGGTGTGGGGTGGTGAATAACGACTGATGAGAAGAATTTTTCTAGGGTTAATATATAAATACCAAGACTAAAAATTGCACCTTTTTTTTTCTTTCTCCTTTTTTTTTTTTACTTTTTTAATTATTTATGTCGGGGAACCTCTCCAAGGCAGGGCCCTTCGAACCCACCCCTGTAGAGTAAACCTCAATTCCGCACACCGCACCCTCAAAAGTTTCCCTACACAGAATCAGTTCAATCGCTGACTTTTCACCCGAAGGTGTGGTTCCAAATGATTGTTTACACCCATGAGGTGTTGAACCTTGACACTAAAAATTGCACTTACTGCAGATACGAATGAAAAAGATACAGAAAAGTGCAAATCTTAATGCAGCTAAGACAAATTCAACCTCTACTTCCCAAGCCCACCTTCCCTGCCAGTACCTTACTCCCTTTGTCTCAGGCTCATCAAGAAAACTCAATATTTTTCCATCAATCTATCTTTACAGAACGCCTACCATTTACACTTTCACTGGTTGTCACAACCACGGACATGGTAGCCACATTTGTTTGATATCCCAAAAGAATTAGTCATAATTAGCACCCTCCATGATTATTTGTGTAAGCCAAATTGATGTATTATTCACTCTGTAGAGGACTCAGCACATACCGCTTAATGCCTTCATAATCTAAACCCAGAGTCTACACAATCAGGAATTCCATGGTAACTACAAATTCAGGCTACAATCCACATCTTGCAAAAATAGTTAGGGTAATCCTTAAACTTTGTTTCCACTTGTAAACTGGTAATATCGTTAACTTCATACTTGCAATAAGAGTTTCATATAGTGACATTTCAACAGCTGACCAATTGGACTTGACAATTAGCATCTACTTTAAGGTTGACTCTTGCTAATTTGCTTCCCTTCCATAATTTCAATTTTTTTTTTTTTAAATTGCTTTCATAATTTCAAAATTAACCGACACCCAACTAGTTATCCTCCTGTCGATCAATCCATCAGTCCATCTTCCAAACAAACGTATCAAATCTGAGGACTCTAAAGCCACAAAGGAAAGTAGAAAAACTTATGACTCAAATACTAAAAAGTGGCTTTCACCCACTAGCTTAACATTGTTAATTCATGCATGTAGTTTGTTAGACGCTTTAAACTCCTTAAGCTGTCAAACAAACTGATGCAATATTTCAAACAACATATCTGAACTCAATGCACCCGAAGAGGACAATGTGCAACCCCCCCTTCCAGTCTGGGGGTGTCACGCAGTGTGAGTGAACAATTATTTCCTTTGAAGCAGCCCAATTATAATACCTGTACCAAAGTTAGTTAACGGTACCTCTTTACAGATCTATACCCGGAAGAACGGGATTCCATGAATCGAGGTTTTAACCTCTTGGGGAGCAACTTGGAACTAAAAAGCACCTTCTGAGAAAAGAGAAAGCGCGTCACCCGGATTAAGAAAATACAAAGTTGATGAAGTTGAACACTATCACACAGTACGTCCCGTCTCGCTTCAGACCCATATATGATCTTCATTTAACATATTAAAGGATAAGTAAATATGCCCAACCCGAAGAAAACACCCAAAGCTTCTGAAGTAAACAACTCCTAGGGCAATTATTTACAAAAGGAAAATTAGATTTTAAAGAGAAAGAATACCTTCATCGAAACAAATCCATGATAGGAGCTAAAGATTTAAATCTCTGCCTAAAATTTAGGAAAAACACCATACGTCATTTGCATCCCAGCCAAGAAAAGAACCAGCAAGTAACTGAGCAACCAATTAAGATGGCATCTAAAGCTTTTTTTATAAGTATGACACCCATAGCTATACAAATCCAACATACCCATCAATCAAGAAGCTAAAATAAGAAAAACCCAAATGGGAAAAGACAGGGTTGGAGAAGAAACAAGTACCTTTCCTGGCCAGCAGTGTCCCAAATCTGAGCCTTGATAACCTTGCCATCGACGTTCAAGGTGCGAGTGGCAAACTCGACGCCAATGGTGGACTTAGACTCGAGGTTGAACTCGTTCTTGGTGAACCTGGACAGCAGATTCGACTTGCCCACGCCCGAGTCCCCAATCAAGACCACCTTGAAGAGGTAGTCGTAGTCGTCGTCAGCTCTGTACCCCGCCATTGTTGGCTAGCTCCAAAGCTTTATTTCTCGAACAAATGGGCGCGCGCGAGAGAGAGATTTGCAGGCAAGCGAGGCTTTCGGTGGTATGTAGTCAGTACTTGGTAAGTGGGAAGCGAGAAAATGTTTCGAAAAGAGCCGAAGATTATCATGCGAGGGTAAAAGTCGGTAAAAGGGATATACGAAGTAGGAAACATCCAAATTTCGATGGGAAATAGGTCAGACCAAAAGTTTGACATCTCGGACTACATCACTTTCACATGATTGGAATTTTTTCTACTAATCCGGGACATAATGCTATCCAAAATTTGAAATTCAAATGTGCGGACGGAAGAATTGAAATTAAAGTTAAAAGATGAATAAAATATTATTATAAAATATTTTTTTAATATTATTTATATTTTAAAATTTAAAAAATTTAAATTGTTTATTTTTTTTATAAAAATTTGAACAAGTTGTTATAATAATTAAGTAAAATGAGTTAAGAGAAGTTATAAAAACAAACGAGTAACTATGAAAATGTTCTTATAAATTTGAATGAGATAAATCTAATCTTTAAAATGGAAAAAAGAAGAAGATAAGAATCACATTCAAGCTCATTAATGTAATTGGGAAAAAAAAGTTGGTATTCTTGTAAAGCACAATTTAAGAAACAAGTTAAGGCCTGATATAATTTTAACTAATAATCTCATTATTATTCACAAATTATTTCATCTCATCTGCTATTTAAATGAGTCCTAAATAACATTAATCCCGGCCTGCTACAACTTTCCCCCTTCCATGTAAATGGTTATTCTTGAGCTAGGTCCTAAGCAAATGGATCCCAAATAGATATGTACCTAGCAATTTCTCGCAACTTGAGAAAAGAAGCTTGCTAATTAATTAACTACGAGTTTAGCCATATGCATGAACTCATTTTCGTTTTAGGTGTGAAGCAATGACAAACTAAATTACGTTATCTTTCGTTGAAATTAAGGAGTAGATACATAACAAAACACCTTAATTGACTCAAACCCATGTAGAGATTAAACCCGCGTGAAACCATTCCCTTCTTATAATCTGCAGTAGTAATTCTCACAAAAGTTTATTAAACGATAGTGTTAGTCTCATGATTTTTTCATTTGTCATGCAATTTATTTTATTTTACTTTTCTCTTCCGAGTGGCCGGTGTTTAACTCCAACGACAGAAGAGAATGAAGACATTCAAATTAACGTTGTTCGTTTCACGAGACATGGTCCCTGTCGAGTGAGCTACCAGTTAGTAGTGTATAAAGATTTTCCAAATGTGCGCGTACGTTATGACACTGTCTGTCTATTGCATATAATGTCTTTTTACGGTATAAAGTGGCGTAAAGTTTTAATGCATGGTAACGTTCTTTGCTAGAAGTAGACTAAACCAACATTTGCTTCTGTGTTGTATATATATGTATGACTGAGGATGTAGGGTTCCGTGCATGGAGACCGCCCCCATGCATGACTTCATGTCCACCAAATGATACCTTAATCAATTCAAAATTCGAATGGGTTTGCTTTCCTAACAACAGTTCAAAGGTGGTTCTTCAAATCCCTTCTGTTCATCAAAAGGTATATTTTTCTAATAACGGTACCATTTTCAGCTAGCTTCAGAGGGAAAAAAGACGTACAATGAACTGTGGTCCCATCTATAATAATATATATAAGATGCGTGGCACCCTCGTCCCCACCATATTACTCCGTGTTTCCACCCTCTTGTGTTTATCTTTATTGGAAACTTCTGAACTTTGGTGTCTACTCTCTCTCTCTCTCCGATCTCTGCCCCTGATCTTTCCATTTGTTCCTCGAGGTCTCTATCAATGACCATCTTTGAAGGCTTTTCTCCAGCTTCGTCTCTGAAGGAAACTTCCTTCACAAGTCCGAGTAGTGTTCAAATGGTTTCGAAATCAGTATCCGAGAGACTGCTAGGAAAGTTCTTTGATGCATCGCAATATGACTTTGATTATGAGAAGAGTGGTTTGTGGTCTCCTCCAATACAGCGTAGGGTGTTTTTGGTCGAAGCACCAGCTAAAATATGTTCCAAAGATGTGATATTCTCAAAACTGAGGAATGCAAAGAAGGCATGGAGGACACGCATATTTTGTTTCAATTTTGTAAGTACTTTCCTCAGTATATATATATGGTAACTGTGCCTTTGTACGTGTGCGTTGCTAATTATATATTTTTTCGTTTTCTAATGAATAATATTGCATTTGGTTAAAACTGTTTCTGATCTCACTCTTTCGTTTTCTTTTATTCTCTCTATTTTTTCCTTCATGTATTTAGGGATATACAATACTAATTTGCATATATTTTGAACGCATCAAGTACTCTAAAGACATTAATGTCCGTATGTTGGGATGCCTTCTTTCCTTTTCAGGTCTTTTGGTGCTCTTGAAGACAATCTTGGTCCACCCTCACAAATTCAGAATCAATGATTACACCGACAAAGCCATGTTTGTCTCCATGTCATGTAATATATATCCCCACTTAGCGAACACTTTATAAAGAGCTAGAGATCATACGCATTCCAGCAATCTACAAGTTAATATAATTGTCCAAGAAAACAAAAGCAAAACAAAGGGAGAAAAAAAAAAAAAAAAAACCCAAAAGAACGTTTAAAATCAAAATAGAACCTCTGATATATCGGGTCTCCGTCTCTCATTGCTGCAACCACATACATGCATGCATGTAGTTGTTTTAGTGGCTTAATGTACACGCGCGTACCCATAGCTGATCTTGTTATACTGTTCTCATCATAATATAATCAATATACGTATTTGATCTTGTGTTCTTGGTCTTGAGATTTTAACTATATCCCGTAGCCATGAATGGATAGAATGACGCAGACATGCTCTGCAATATGCTAGCCTGCAAAGCGAATTTCAGTCTGGCTTTGCTGCTATGAATCTGCTTTTGCGTCATAAGTTCTGGATACAGCAGGCCTCTGAAAACAACGGTTCTAACTGATCATACTCTTCTTTTGTCTGACCCAAACTTGAAATAGATTCCCTCCCCAACTTTTGGGTAATTCAAAGTTGGACAGACTGTTTTATATATAGGACTCTGATAGATTCGTGATATTCCCGTCTAATATTCCTTAACTTAGGATTAAAAGATAAAAGACCCAAGCAATGAATTGAAGGGGGTAAAAGTTGCATAAAATGTTCTGGTTCAGCTCGATCGTTTACTCTTCCAATCTCAGAGGTTATACGATTTGCGATGCACGTAGTGTTATAGGACTCGTATGGAGGAAGACCATCTATCCGTACATGGGGATCCACGTACTGTATATGCTGTCGTTCTTCTTTATTTTAAACTTGCTTTTTCTCGATATTAATTCTTCTCTCTTTTCAAGTGTTTCATGTGCATGTTCCCTATTGTATATAAAGTCGTTCGGTATGTTTGAATGGTAAAACGACCCATCAGCAGACATGGTCGGCATGCATGCTAGAAAAAGGGATTGCAGACTGGGTTTTTCTGCCAATTCCAGACCGGAGAGTCGTTGGCGCTTTTTGAGTGTCCAGACTCCAATACAGCTCCTTACCGCAAAAGGGGTCATTTAAGATCCAAAGGCAAAACCGCCTTTATTTTTGTAGTTACATTCTTCTTCCGATCGTTATTATAACCTTGATTTATGCACTTAGTGAGACAACTAGTCAAACACTGAAAGTGCAATCTCCGATGGTAAGATTTCCAAAGGACAACGAATCCCAAACTATTTTTTATCTAATTCATTTAACGATATATTTAAAGTTTAAACCACGCTTTATAAAGAAAATCTATTTCTAAATGTGTTTTTATTTTTTGAAATTATAATGAGTCTCATTATAACTTATATAGCGAATTAATCCAATATCTCGAAATTCCATTCCCTTCTTTTAAGTAAACTAAAAAAGTTTACCAAGTATTACCTTGTTTGGTTATGCACGAGATGAGATATTTTGTTGAAATTTAAATAAAATATTTTTATCTAATTTTTATTTTGAGATTCGTAAAAATTGAATTATTTATTATATTTTGTATGAAAGTGTAAGAAAATTATAATTATTATATGAGATGAAATAAAATGAGATAGTTTAATTTTGTATAACCAAATTAGTCTTTACTCTATGTTTCTCAACGTGGTTAATTTTCCTCTGGCACGGTTGTACTCAAACCCACGCTGAATCTTGAGAGTTGAGATGGTGAGCTTGGCAGATATGGCTGGATAGACGGTAAATGAGGGAAAATTATTCCTTTAAATTGTTGTACAAGTCCGATTTGTACAACAATTTTAAATAGACAAATAATTATAATTAACTTTTGTAAAAAAATTGATCCCACGTTAAAAAGTGTAAAAATAAATTATTATATTTTAGTAGAATCCAAATTTTTATAAATAGAACTTGTACTTACATTACTCATCGTCAAATAAACTCTACGATAGCTATGACTATTTTTAGATTCTCGAACAAACAAAAATTAAAAAATAACTACTTTAGTTATAAATAAATTATATAAAAATAAATTATAAAATAATATAACTTGGTATAATATATCAAATTATAAAATTAGTTTAAATGATCGTTCTTATCAATTTATAAATTTAATTTTATATAATATCTTTATACCGCTTTTCAAAAATTAAAATAGTTGAGTTGTTTGGTTTTAAAAATCTCCCCAACTCATCTCATCTTCATTATTATAATTTTTATAATTTTTTAAACAAAATATAATAATTTTTTTTTCAAATCTTAAAAAAATCTTTTTAAATTCTCATATCAAAATATAATAAATAATTTAATTTTTTTAAATTTTAAAATAATAATATTATTAAAAAATAATATTCATAAAATATCTTTTATACACATGTAACAAATTTCATGTTAGAATTAACTTTTAATTTCATAACCCCTTATGATTAGTTGAGGTGTGCGTAAATTGACTCAAATATCTACAATTATAAAAAAAAGAAAAAGAAAAGAATTGACCAATTACAAATTATAAAATCGAAACATATTTGATCAGTTGACCAACTGAAAAGTGGACCGGCTGTTTCTAATTGTGCCAGTCAGCCTCAGTATCTTTCAGTGTTTAGCTGATTTGGCGAGATAGGCTTGCTAACGATTTCATTAGTTCCTTGTCTATCTTTGAAATTACTGGAAATTTTAATGCTGGAGATCTCAAATTTTTGGTTTTGGAAAAACCCACCATCTCTCCGATTAAGAATCAGTACACTCCTCTTCCACGAAATTTTCCGTTATTCTATATCTAGTTGTTTTACATATGGGTGTAAGATCTTTATGGATGGTCAATTCCAAAGTATACGTATGTCTGTGTGTATTCTTGCTAATGGAAGTTTGTTTATGGTCATGTGTAGGTTATTTACTGTTAAAACACAGCTCTCTTCTTCCTCCACCTCCTCTCGAGGCAGGCTGATCTCAAATTGTGAAAGTTGCTTGCCATGGATAGAACAATATTATCGAAGAGAAAAGCGTCGAAACCCGAGACTATTGAGAGTAAAAATTGCTGCTTACCCCCGTGGGGCCATGAGCGCCCCATTGCGAACGCATACTGATATCGATATGCCACTTTCCCCCATCCCCCAAAGAAGATGAAGCCTCCAAAACCCATCTCTCCCTTTAGGCTCTCCTCCCTCCTCCGTCTCCAAAAGGACCCCACCCTCGCTCTCCAACTCTTCCGAAACCCTAACCCTAACTTTAATCCCAAGAAGCCCTTGCGCTACTCCCTCCTTTCCTACGACCTCATCATCACCAAGCTTGGCCGCGCCAAGATGTTTGACGAAATGGAGCAAGTACTCCACCAACTTAAACAGGAGACCCGCTTCGCTCCCGGCGAAATCATCTTCTGCAATGTCATCTCCTTCTACGGCCGCGCCAACCTCCCCGACCGTGCTATACAGACATTTGAATCAATTACCGGTTATCGTTGCAAGCGGACCGTGAAATCGGCGAACTCGCTGTTGAACGCACTGTTGAAGTGTGGAGAGCTTGAGAAAGTGAGAGAAACTTTTCTCGGTATTTACAAAGACGGGACCCCGGACGCTTGTACATATAATATATTGATCCATGCTTGTTGTCGGATTGGCAGTTTGGATGATGCATGGAACGTGTTTGATGAAATGCAAAGAAGGGGTGTTTTTCCAAGTGTGGTGACGTTTGGGACTTTGATGTATCAGCTCTGTATGAATTTTAGGTTGAAAGAAGCTTTTAAGTTGAAAGAGGATATGGTGTCCGTTTATGGTGTTAAGCCTAATGCGTATGTGTATACATCATTGATTAGAGGGCTTTGTGGGATTGACGAACTGAGTTCGGCATTTAGGGTTAAGGAGGAGATGGTGAGAAATGAGTTGAAATTGGATTCAGTGGTTTATTCTAGTTTAATTAGTGCGCTTTTTAAGGCTGGCAGGAAGGAAGAGGCTTTTGGGATCTTGGAGGAAATGAAAGAGCTCGGGTGTAAGCCTGATACTGTGACTTACAATGCTATGATTAATGGGTTTTGTAAGGAGAAGGATTTTGAAGCAGCATTTAGAATCTTGGATGAGATGGTGGAGAAGGGGTGTAAGCCGGATGTTATTAGTTATAATGTAATAATTGGTGGGTTTTGTAAGGAGGGTAAATGGATTGAAGCAAGAGATTTGCTCGAAGATTTGCCAAGACGTGGGTGTACTCCTGATGTGGTGTCATACCGGACACTTTTTGATGGGCTTTGTTATTGGAAGCAGTTTAAGGAAGCTGCGTTTATTCTAGAGGAGATGATCTTCAAGGGCTTTGCACCTCGTAGTGTAAGTATTAATAAACTCGTAGATGGATTATTTCAGGAATGTAATTTGGAGTTGCCATTAACTGTTTTGAATAGTCTGGGAAAAGGAAATCTCGTTGATGTAGATACCTGGAGGATATTGGTTTTGATGGCGTGTAAGAAAGAAAAGTTGTCAAATTCCTCCAAGATTGTTGACAATTTGGTGATAACGTAATTTTAGACTGTGAACAGTTGAGAGTGAATTTTGTTCAATTGAAGGTGTGCTTCCCGATCCCATAAAGAATAGTTTCGTTGTGACTGGCAGTTCATGTCTTTGTGCCACTCAATAATTGGCTGCACTGGAGCAAAGTGAGTCTGTCATCATGCGTACTTGAATGCTGTATTAAAAAGCTTTCCAAGGCTCTCGCCATCGAAATCCCAAGTTTGGCCAGTGGAGAAATGGCATTACTTGGATTACTCAGTTTGCTTTAGATGCTGAGTTGGAATTCCTTTTCCATTTTCATTCCATCTCTCATTGCAAGCAGCCCCAAATCTCCATTTTTGAAGTGTTTTAGCTATGGAAATCTCCGTTTGACGTATTGTATCAATAGTTATAGCAGTTTTAGCTGTCTTGTGAAATTTCAAGGCTATGCTAGTTCGTCTGTGGAATCATTATCCAAGTAGAATTAATTGGAAAGTTGTACCAACTTATCTCCGTTTGCTGAGTTTTCTCTGATAAACAGTGATATCATTTTTAGCTAGTTTTCTAGTACAATGGCTCTTTTTATCTGGTTTTCAGGGTTCCGAAGGCCTTGCGATATTGGGATTTGTTATTTTTTTTACAATTATTTTTTAGTACTTTTAAATATATATTTTTTTAAAATTACAATATTATTAAAAAATACTTTCTTAATCATTAAGTTAAAAGAAAAATTAAAAATTTAACTATAACACCGAGTGGTAAAAATTAGCGATGAGAGTATCATTTTACTTAAAAGATTACAGAAAAATAAGATACTATAGCCACCGCTAGTAGCTGTTTTTTTTTTTTTACTTGTTTTTATATGTATTTTTTAAACATTTTTAAATATCTTTTTAAAAAATATTTACAATATTATTAAAAAATATTTCTTTACTCATGGAAAAAAAAAAAAAAGAGGTGAGACTAGCATTATTTTTTTTAATGCCTCTTGGCTCACCTATGTGTACTAATCCCTAGAATCACCCCCTTTTTTTTTTTCTTTTTTTTTTTAAGACCAGGGATGCCTAAGGAATAATCATTAAAAAAAAGAAATGAATTTACTATTACTCTTTTATGATTCACAATCAATATAAATAGGAAAATATTTTAGTCACAATAGAATTATACAAAACAAAATTTATAACTGATGTGGTTTAATATAATACATTAGATTGTATAGTTGCTTTTATTATAAAGTAGATCTAATGTATTTTATAAAGTCATGTCAGTTTGTGGGTTTATTTTATTTAATCTCTTTGTGTCTGTAGCAGTTTTCTTTTTTTAAATAAAACAAAGTTATTTATGTAAAGTTAAAATTATTTTTAGAGAAAAGTTTAGTTCATAATAAAATCTCACAAAATAAATTTACTAACGGGAAATGTTGTTGTGTATTAGATTATAAAATTATTTTTATTATAAAAAAAATATAAACTAATATATTTAACAATATCAATTTATAAAATTATTTTTATGAAATGTTTTTATAAATTTAGTAAGACACTTATTTATAATAAAATGTTATGATTAAATTGGTCGGATCAAAATAAATTATAAAATAATTATAGAAGAATGGTAAACCTAATATTTCCATGTAGTCTCGTAATATATAATACGATTACACATGTAACAAATTTCGTGATGGAATTAGCTTTTAAATTCATGGCTTATTGGGATTAATCGAGGTGTGCCCTAGTTGATCCAGACATCTATAATTAATAAAAAAAAAATGAAAAGAATTGACTAATTACAAATTATAAAATCGAAACATATTTGATCAGTTAATAATATTTTTTTTTCCCTAACGAAAACCAGTCCGTCACTCTCTCGCTCCGACACAGTATTATTCCCATCTCTTTTTTTGGGAAATTAAAAAAAGAGAAGAACATTCCTTTTCTTCCCGGACGCCTCTGCCTCAGCCCTCCACTTTTCAGGCCAGTCCGGACAACCCATTTCTCTCAGGTCGGTTTTTTCTTTACTGTTAATTTTCCTTTTACGATTTTCTGAGCTTTTCATAAAATTACAGGATCTCGGTACTTTTGGTCGTCATTTGGTTCGCTGATATTTTATCCTAATTATTATTACTGATTTTTTTTTTATCACTTTTCAATGCTTGTCTTAATTTTACTCTTAGAATAATAGATCTCGAAATATATTTTTTTTCTCAGTAGTTGATCTCGAAAGATTCGATCTTGGGGTCTCTGATTCGAAATTTTGCGAAGTTTTACTTCTCTGTCAGCCTAAAAAATCATATGTTAGCCTGATTTGGCTTAAAGGTATCCAAAGATCTCGAATTATTCGTGTGTATTTGGGAATTTCCAAAGAATCTTGCCCTCAAAGCCATAACTGAAAAGTGGACCGGTTGGTTCTAATTGTGCCAGTCAACCTCAGTATCTTGCAGTGTTTAGCTGATTTGGCGAGATAGGCTTGCTAACGATTTCATTAGTTCCTTGTCTATCTTTGAAATTACTGGAAATTTTAATGCTGGAGATCTCAAATTTTTGGTTTTGGAAAAACCCACCATCTCTCCGATTAAGAATCAGTACACTCCTCTTCCACGAAATTTTCCGTTAATCTATATCTAGTTGTTTTACTTATGGGTGTAAGATCTTTATGGATGGTCAATTCCAAAGTATACGTATGTCTGTGTGTATTCTTGCTAATGGAAGTTTGTTTATGGTCATGTATAGGCTATTTACTGTTATATCTTACAAGATGCCTTCTGCCCAAGATCCATTCTATGTAGTGAAAGAGGAGATTCAAGAATCTGTAAGTTTGTTGGTGAATTGATTATGATTTGAAGGAGCATTTAGCAAAGAAACTTTTATTTTCAGTCAATAGCACGTCTTATTCAGTATATGTGATCATATAAGTGTAGGCCCTTGGTGACTTTTGTGTTTTTACTACTACTTCTTGATATTTCCTTGATATATAGTATTTGACATCATCTGCCACCTATTACTTCGCATTTTGGTTGTTCTGATATATTCCTTTTGCCCCAATTCAACTCCACTTTTGATGTATTTACCACATATTGTGGTTTACTAGAAGTGTGTAAATACAATGGGACGATGGAGCAAAGATTGGAGTTGAAATAGGGTGCTCTATTTCTGTTGTTACTGTTTTGGTTTATTCATGGGTTGGTTTGAATTGCATTTTTCATAGCATTGCTGTTCATTCCTCTGATCAGTGCTGTGATAATGATAGATAGTTGCTTATCATCACTTTTAGATTTGGTTTTTATTTTTGTTTTGGACTTCTTAGATGGTGGCATTAGGAGTTTCTTAAGATATATTAGTTGTCTGACTATTTGATTACATTCCTGGTTAGATTGATAAGTTGCAGTCTACTTTTCACCAATGGGAGCGTATTCCTTCTGATGCTGGAGACCAAGTACATCTCGCAAAGGAACTGCTTGCTGGTTGTGAGAGCATTGAGTGGCAGGTAATTTTAGAACAGCCACATTTAACATACTGATTTTACCTCTTCTATTATTCTGTGAAAGATCAACAAGATATTTCCATTATGCGATTTACTCTGCAATGAGTCAGTGAGAAGATTGCATGGTGTATAAATTTAACAAATTTCCTTATTATTCTGATGTGACCTCAACCTGCATTAAACCCTTGCTATTTCATTTCCACTCATGGCGGATCTTTTTAGATGAGTTTTGGCATTTGTTCATCAAATTAGCCTCTGTATGCAACTATTGAGAGCCTGCTTTCTTGATAGGAAGGTGGATGAATTGGACAAAGCAATTGCTGTTGCAGCTAGGGATCCATCCTGGTATGGCATTGATGAAGTGGAACTTGAAAAACGAAGAAGATGGACCAGCACTGCTCGTACGCAGGTATCAACTGCTGAACTATATTTTTGGGGAGTGGAGATGCTGTGTTTAGTAATAATAATTCTTGTAGATTGACAAGTGCACTCTTTATAATATTACCCAATAAACTGGGCTTTAGCTAAAATGGCTATGCTTTTTTCACTCAAATCACAAGGTAAACAGTTGTCAGGTTGATATATTAGAAGCAATGGTTTTTATTCCTTTCCTAACCAGAGGAATAGTTTAGATAGTATACTGTATCACATTACAAGCTTTTGGCTTTATGTGTGTGCGGCTAAATTATTGGACTACTTATTAGGTGGGCACCATGAAGAGAGCAGTAGAAGCTGGGAAGGAATCAAATGGGACTGGCACTACTAGTGCGAGTGTAATGCGTCGAGAACTAATGAGGATGCCAGATTCGCACCAGAAGGATAGATCTAACCACTACACTGCTGTAGATAATGATGATCTCATATCATCAGAATCTGATAGACAGCTGCTTCTGATAAAGTAGCATTATTGTTTATTTCTTTTTCCTTCCCCACACCAGCTCATGCTAACATATTAAGCTTGATATCTATGTGGTTTCTTTCCAACTTGGGGGGTTTTATTTACAGAACTTCATTCTTTATGTTGATTGGCTTCTTTGTATGTTGGTTAAAAAGGAACATATATGTTATGTGTTACAATTTAACAACGTTGATAAGAAATTTCTGACTCGTCTTAGGGTTTTCGAAATATTATTTTTTGATTAGCGGGTTGTCAAAATATTATAAAGTCTAATAGCATGTAACATTTAGTTTTGATGACAATTATAATCCTTAAATCAGTGAGGATGATGTTACCACAACTAGCCAGTTGTTGGAGAAAACAAAATCAAGATATTGCTTTTGTAGCTTATTCCTTGGGAATTTTTTGAAGAAGGGTCTGTTGCTATCATTTTTACTCCACTGTGGGTGATGCGTTTGGATTCCTAATGCTATCTAGTTGTTACTATTTTCATAATATTTATTTCTTTTATAATATTTGTAAGTGTTATAAAAGATATTGATATTTTTAACTGAGAAACCTCTTGGGGGTAGATCTGTGCTATACCGAGAAACATGCTATGTACTTTGTATCTTGACTGTTCTTGATTTTGTATCCTTGTCAATTGTTGATTGCAGGCAGCAGGATGAGGAATTAGATGAACTTAGTGCAAGTGTGCAGAGAATTGGAGGTGTTGGGCTTACCATACATGAAGAGCTTCTTGCACAGGTAAGGGATTTTTTCACAGTTCTGCTGGCAGAAAATGATGTGGAAGATAACATTATGCTACAGTGACATTTTTCAGACTATCAGTAACTTGTTAATTAACTGTTTTGTCGCCTTGAGGTGTCATTTGTTTTTTTGTTGATTTGTTGGACTAAATGGTAATCTTTGGGTGCCCCAGGAGAAAATTATAGATGATTTGGGTAATGAAATGGACAGTACATCAAATCGCCTTGATTTTGTTCAGGTGAGCCTCTGTAATAAGTCTGAACTATATTGTTTATTTTCAATTTTTGCAAGATTGATTTGTAACAGTCATCTAAAATATTTGACTTAAGCTACTCTGTCAATTGAAAACAAGTTTCAGATTAAATACGATCTCATTTGCTAAATTTTAACGAATGGGTTATTTCAACATACATGTGTAATAAGAGGTGAAAATGTGATTTTTATCATCTCTTTGCAGAAAAAGGTGGCTATGGTCATGAAAAAAGCTGGTGCAAAGGGCCAGTTTATGCTGATATTGTTCTTGGTGGTTCTGTTTATCATCTTATTCGTTCTGGTCTTCTTCACTTAGGCAATTGAATGAACAAGTTTGCAATGTTTGTACATGGGAGACTTGGGACGAGCGATGGGCATATCCTTGGGAGTAGAGAGAGAGAGAGAGAGAGAGGAGGGGAAGGAGGGGACTATACAGAAATAGATCGGAATGAAATGATTTGATTGGTAATCCGGTTGGTTTTTGGAGTTAAAAAAGACTTGGAACCAAATGAAGAATCGGCCTTTTTGTTCGGTGCAATTTCTTAAGTTGCTCATAATTTGTGGTTGAAGTAGCATTTGAAATTACAATACAATGTAAATACTATTATTTTGAGTCTTGTTTATTTCTCCATGCGGCTCTGCCAAGTTTTTACATTTATGATTTCTCAGTATGCGTTTGATGAAATAGATATATATCGTTCCTCTTAATTTACACTGTTTTTTTTTCAAGGCCAATGATGATTTTCCATATTTTGAACTCGCCATTATTTTACAACAAAGAACAAAATCTTCCTGGTGATCTGTGCTCAAAATTTTCTTGCACCTGTGATGTCTGTAAATCCAAGTGAAGTGAACAACAAGCAAACCCATAACTCCATTGCGATCCCGATACCAAATATGGCTTGTGTTCGAAGTGCAATTGGATCCTCGGAGGCACTTGCCCAGGGAAAAAAAAAAAAAAAAACAAACAAACAAAACAAAAAATACCCAGAAATCTTTCTTGGCACTTCCAACCTCTGATCTAAAAACTTTACACTTTTTTAGGCTTTCACCGTTGTTCATCTTATATATACACCCCGCCACTATCTTCCTTTGCATTACACATGCAGGCATGAAAGTCTCTAGATTAGCATGATCGATCATCGCCTTTTGCAATAAATTAAATTGTTATAATATATATCTAGCTAGCTGGGAATTAAAAAGATACAGTGGGTGGGTCTTGGGGTTACATCACACATTGTCTTAAAATTATAGAAGCCCCTCATGAAAGGTTCCGGTGGCTTTTTTTCCTTCCCTTGGGTACTCTTTCACGTGGCACAAAAGCATCAATGGTGTCCCAGTTCAAAAGCGCCACTCTTCGTGCGTTGAATCTGTATATATACATATAATTCAGACAATATTCATGAAGTCTTTAGATCAATGGTTTGACTTGATCTCGAATGCCCCCATGTTTGTCTAATTTCTTTGTCCCCTTTCTTAAAAATCTGGTAACCATACAATTAGTACTATTTTCCACCAACTATATAGGATGCTTATGTCACAGTACACATTAAAGATCATATCTTAATATGAGTGTCTGGTTATAAGTTGAACAGACAGATTTATAAAATTTATTTTCTTTTGTTGGGTAGTGATTTATTTATGCGATCATTTGGATTATACATAAATTAGGAGGGTCATTGACTTTATTTTCTGAACTGCACATTTGATACGACAGATTCTAAACATGCTTCAAGTTTGGATGGGGGAAAGATTGTTATATTCCTGGTAAACTCTAAACAGCATGTAATTTGAATAAATCAATGCAATTTTAAGACATTGAGATGCTTGCTGTCGCATCAAGGGTAGATGCCTGGAGGGCTGTCAAAAGAACAACATTGAGATGCTTTCTGTCATACTTAACATGAGTAGGGTTCTCGACTTGTGAAACCTCAGACGCAACCAACAAAATGGCACCACTAAAAAGTAGCACTGTTTATTGTCATTTTCAAGCTGGCTTTCGTTTGCTTACACTGCTATCCATTGAATCAGTAAACCTTCCTCCAATAAGTGAAAACATGTGTGTATAAGACCAAAATCATGGTCTGCCACCTAAGTTGAGTGCTTGAACGCCCTTGGAATGTACGTACATGCAGAAAGAAACTAAAGGATCGACTTAGTTGAGTAAGCTTTCTTCCATTTAAGCAGAGCTATGGAGTGATGACAGTGTAAGGTGGGGGAAATGCTATGAAACGAAGGCCGGCGGCTTAGTTCATACGTACCTAACACACCTTCCACTAGTCATTAATTTGTATAGTAGAGGTTTTCCTTCAAAATTCTACAAAAATACTCCTTTATATCAGTTTCAAACATGTTTTGCATTGGCCGACTAACTTTACCCTCACGCTTCTCTCTCTCTCTCTCTCTCCCCTTTTCTCCCAAGTTTGCATGTTTATAAGTAGACCATATCCCACCAATTTGTCATCCAACACCTACCACTACCTTCTTTGCATAATTTCATCAACCTTGCCTCCCACTTTACCTGCTCTCAACATGGCTCGTTTGAGCTCTATTTTCTTGATCATCAGCCTCTTTGTTTTTGTTATCCATTTGCCATCCATGGATGGTCGGAACATTTTGCGTGTGTCGATACGGGATCAGGTGTCTTCTTTGGATGATGGCATCGTTTCATCAGGAGCTCTTCCCAAGGGACTTAGCCCACATTCTTCATCAGGTGAAAAGGGTAGTACTGATCATCATGATGCAATGGCTATCAATGAAAAGCTCTTTGCTTATCATGATCATGCCATGGATCGTATCTTAGGGACGTCAGAGCCGAGTCCTGGAGTTGGACATTAATCAGAGACTTTTCTTGATCTTCTCCATCTGTTAGCGCTTATCTTGAAGAAGAATACCATAGCTAGCCATATGTATAACTTTCCCTGCTCTTAGAAATGTTGTTTGCTCAGAAAGAAAAATGATTTTACTTGTGCTTGAAAGATCTCCATGCATTTACTCATCAAACGGTATGAAAAAGTAAACAAAAACCGAAATCAACTTCCACAAATTAAAAACACCATCATGATCAATCAGATCATGACCATGAAAGTTCGATTACCATGTTGAACACATCTATCATATAATCTTATCTCATCTCACATATCACAAAAATGGTAATCCTGGTATTAGAAAAATAAATAACCTGTGTTTTTTATTTAATTTTTTGCGGTAATTTGAAGTTGATTGAGCAGACCCATTTAATTTTTATTATCTCAGATTGAGTAAAATAAATTTAAAACAGAGATGGAGAGGTCAACTACAATGGTGCATGCTTAAACGTTTTCCTTTTTAAGTAAAATAAGGCTGCCAGCCTGCCTGCAGCTTAAGCTTAAAAAAATGTCTTACAATATTATACATATATGCCGTCGTTCGAGCCAACAGCATATTATACATACTGAGTGAGAGTGTTTGACCAGTTATTTTCAGTAAAAATGATTATTTTTTATTAAAATAAATATATTTTTGTCGTAAATAGTCGTTATCGTCACAAATAATCTCACAAATTCTTGTTTTTCTAGTTGTAGTACCTACTCTACTGGCTTGATCCATCCAGATCTAACATCAGTTATATATTGCTGATCCTTTGTTTGCAATAGCTGATCAATAAAATCCCTCCAAAATCCGATTCATGTATCGATTGCGTCCCAACAAAAGAAGAGACCGATCTTGGCGGAATCATGAAGAAAATATTTAAATCTATCCGTTAGCATTTATACAAAAAAATGATTTTGGGTGTGCAAAAGCAGTTTTTCTATTTTAGGATAAGTAATTTTTATCGATTAAGCGATCCAAAGATTGCTCTTTATTTATTTATTTATTATAAGCTATATACCAAGCCTTCAATTTTCACTTAACCAAGGTATTAATAAAAGAATATGACGAAGAATTAAAGATGGGTGCGTGTGTAGAAGAAGATATGCCATGTACGTATATATTGAGAGAGAGAGAGAATTAGGTTGCGTTTAGATGTTGAGATGAATTGAGTTCTTTATGAATAGTAAGGAGTTGAGATAATAGAGTGAGTTTTGTGGAGATCCACCAAAAATGAGTTTATATGTGTTTAGATGTTAAGATAAGTTTATATATATTTATGGAAAGTTAAAAAAAGGATGTGGGTCACGTATGTAAAGATGTGTTGAATTGAAAAAAATTGAGGGTCTTACCTGTAAAGGGTAATTTGAGAGTTGTGTGTTTAGATATTGGGCTAAGTTTAAATTTGAATTTAACTCACCTCGTTTGTTTTCAGAAAACATCTCATCTTATCTCAATTTCATTATTACACTTTCCTAAATTCTAATATAAAATAAAATAAACAATTCAATTTTTTCAAATCCATGTCAACTTATTCTATTTAATAATTACAACTTTTTTAAATTTTAATATAAAATAAAATAAATAATTCAATTTTTTTAAATTTTAAAATAAAAATAATATTAAAAAATATATTCTAACATTATTTTATTTAATTTTTTAACTTTAATCTCAATTCATCTCATCTCATCTTTAAAAATAAATGAGACAAGATGAATTTAGCTGTTACATATAAATCTATGTATAGAACATGGAAGCAGCTTAAATAGGATCGGCTTTTAAGATGGATAAGTTCTTAATTTTACATGCACCAGATTAGTACCTAAATTTAGTACGATGATGGGATGCATTTTTATCAGCGTAATATATAGAATTGACTGAAACAGGTCTTAATTATAAGATGATCGTACGTACGTAAATATCAACTTCTATATATAAATAAATATGCTAACTTCTGCGTCGGTCTTTTCTGCTTTTTGGCATGATATACATAATACGAAAAATTTTATTCATCATCTAAATATATTATATATTATATACTTTTTAATTTTTTTTTCTCTTATCAAATATATGGTATATGGATTATGAGTAAATTATTTTTTTCTCCTATCATTTTTTTTTTCTTTTGTGGAGTAGTGATTTATTTATTCGATCATTTGGACTATACATAAATTAGGAGTGTCATTGACTTTATTTTCTGAACTGCACATTTGATACGACAGATTCTAAACATGCTTCAAGTTTGGATGGGGGAAAGATTGTTATTCCTGGTAAACTCTAAACAGCATGTAATTTGAATAAATCGATGCAATTTTAAGACATTGAGATGCTTGCTGTCGCATCAAGGGTAGATGCCTGGAGGGCTGTCAAAAGAGCAACATTGAGATGCTTTCTGTCACACTTAACATGAGTAAGGTTCTCGACTTGTGAAACCTCAGACGCAACCAACAAAATGGCACCACTAAAAAGTAGGACTGTTTATTGTCATTTTCAAGCTGGCTTTCGTTTGCTTACACTGCTATCCATTGAATCAGAAAACCTTCCTCCAATAAATGAAAACATGTGTGTATAAGACCAAAATCATGGTCCGCCACCTAAGTTGAGTGCTTGAACGCCCTTGGAATGTACGTACATGCAGAAAGAAACTAAAGGATCGACTTAGTTGAGTAAGCTTTCTTCCATTTAAGCAGAGTTATGGAGTGATGACAGTGTAAGGTGGGGGAAATGCTATGAAACGAAGGCCGGCGGCTTAGTTCATACGTACCTAACACACCTTCCACTAGTCATTAATTTGTATAGTAGAGGTTTTCCTTCAAAATTCTACAAAAATACTCCTTTATATCAGTTTCAAACATGTTTTGCATTGGCCGACTAACTTTACCCTCACGCTTCTCTCTCTCTCTCTCTCTCTCCCCTTTTCTCCCAAGTTTGCATGTTTATAAATAGACCATATCCCACCAATTTGTCATCCAACACCTATCACTACCTTCTTTGCATAATTTCATTAACCTTACCTCCCACTTTACCTGCTCTCAACATGGCTCGTTTGAGCTCTATTTTCTTGATCATCAGCCTCTTTGTTTTTGTTATCCATTTGCCATCCATGGATGGTCGGAACATTTTGCGTGTGTCGATACGGGATCAGGTGTCTTCTTTGGATGATGGCATCGTTTCATCAGGAGCTCTTCCCAAGGGACTTAGCCCACATTCTTCATCAGGTGAAAAGGGTAGTACTGATCATCATGATGCAATGGCTATCAATGAAAAGCTCTTTGCTTATCATGATCATGCCATGGACCGTATCTTAGGGCGGTCAGAGCCGAGTCCTGGAATTGGACATTAATCAGAGACTTCTCTTGATCTTCTCCATCTGTTAGCGCTTATCTTGAAGAAGAATACCATAGCTAGCCATATATATAACTTTCCCTGCTCTTAGAAATGTTGTTTGCTCAGAAAGAAAAATGATTTTACTTGTGCTTGAAAGATCTCCATGCATTTACTCATGAAACGGTATGAAAAAGTAAACAAAAACCGAAATCAACTTCCACAAATTAAAAACACCATCATGATCAATCAGATCGTGACCATGAAAGTTCGATTACCATGTTGAACACATCTATCAAATCTTATCTCATCTCACATATTATAAAAATGGTAATCCTGGTATTAGCAAAATAATTAACCTGTGTTTTTTATTTAATTTTTGCGGTAATTTGAAGTTGACTGAACAGACCCATTTAATTTTTATTATCTCAGATTGAGTAAAATAAATTTGAAACAGATATGGAAAGGTCAACTATAATGGTGCATGCTTAAACCTTTTCCTTTTTAAGTGAAATAAGGCTGCCAGCCTGCCTGCAGCTTAAGCTTAAAAAAATGTCTTACAATATTATACATATGAAATAATCTTCCCAACTTCCTACTATTCACCACACTCCACACTCTACCTTTTTTTTTTTATTTTTTTTTATCAAATTTTTTTATATGAATAGTGAATAAAAAATTTGAAATATTTCAAAAAAAAATTTCAAAAAAAAATTTAAAAAAAATATTAAAAAATATTAAAAAGTGTGGAGTGTGGAGTATGGGTGAATAGTAAGACGTTGTGTAGCAAATCCCTATACATATGTTCCGTCGTTTGAGCCAACAGCATATTATACATACTGAATGAGTCTTTTTGATCAGTTATTTTTAGCGAAAATAATTATTTTATGTTAAAATGAATTTTTTTTATCGTAAATAGTTATTATCGTTATAAATAACCTCACAAATACTTATTTTTCTTGTACTGCGTACTCTACTGGCTTGATCCATCCAGATTTAGCATCAGTTATATATTGTTGATCCTTTGTTTGCAATAGCTGATCAATAAAACCCCTCCAAAATCCCGATTCATGCATCGATTGCGTCCCAACAAAAGAAGAGACCGATCTTGGCGGAATCATGAAGAAAATATTTAAATCTATCCGTTAGCATTTCTACAAAAAATGATTTTGGGTGTGCAAAAGCAGTTTTTCTATTTTAGGATAAGTAATTTTTATCGATTAAGCGAACCAAAGATTGCTCTTTATTTATTTATTTATTTATTAAAAGCTATATACCAAGCCTTCAATTTTCACTTAACCAAGTATTAATAAAAGAATATGACGAAGAATCAAAGATGTGTGCGTGTAGAATTAAGAAGATATGCCATGTACGTATATATTGAGAGAGAGAGAGGGAGAATTAGGTTGCGTTTGGAAGTTGAGATGAGTTGAATTCTTTATAAATAATATAGAGTTGAGATAATAAAGTGAATTTTGTAGGGTCCACCAAAGATGAATTTGTGTATATTTATAGAAATTTGAAAAAAGATTGTGGGTCACGCATATAAAGAGTTGCTGAGTTGAAAAAAAATTAAGTGTCCTACCTGTAAAGGGATCTTGAGTTGAGTGGTTTAGTTATTTAAGAGTTATGTGTTTAAATGTTAGACTAAATTTAAATTTAAATTTAACTCAGATGAATTTAGCTGTTCCATGTTAATCTACGTTTGGAACATGGAAGCCAGCTTAAATAGGATCGGCTTTTAAGAATGATGAGTTCTTAATTTTACATGCACCAGAGTAGTACCTAAATTTAGTACGATGATGAGATGCATTTTTATCAGCTGAATATATAGAATTGACTGAGACAGGTCTTAATTAGAAGATGATCGTACGTACGTAAATATCAACTTCTATATATGAATAAATATATAGAATTGGCATGGTATATATAATTCTATTTATCATTTATACATATTACATACTATATTTTAAAATTTTTTTTCTTATCAAATGTGTGGTATATAGATGATGAGTAGAAAAATTCAATAAGTTTAAGAAAAATAAAAATAAAAATTCTAAAAAAAAATTTGATGTGTGATGAGTAGCAAAACTCATATAATATTGCTCTTCTTTTTTTTTTGGGTGCCCGGGGGGGGGAGGTTGACTTTATTCAAGAGATTAGTAGCCTTAAACATGACAACCCACAGGCCTCTACAATGACACTTCTTCAACTTTCGCCGCACTGAGGTGGAGCAATTTAGCACGGACAAATGTCTCATTCCAGCAAGGTCGAGTCCCTAGACTCGCCGCGATACAAAGGTCGAATGAACACAAATCCCTAGATTTGTCAACCCCTGTGCTAGTAAAGTCTAATCCCTAGACTCGCTGCGACACAATAGTCAAACACAAGTCTTTCGACTTGTCAACGACTCACTGAACTCGCCGCGACCCAATGATCGAACACAAGTCCTTCGACTTGTAAACCCTTGCACTACAAGCCGAGTCTTGGGATTCGCCACGATACATTGGCTAGGACCAGGGCCTTATGAGCTCTGCCCCATCGACAGTTAGTCGGACACAAATTTCTTGATTTGCTGACTTTTGTGCTACAAGCCGAGTTTCCGGATTCGCCACGATGCATTGGTTAGGACAAGGGCCTTCCGAGCTCTGCCACATCGATAGCCAGTCGGACACGTCCCTTGACTTGCCGACTTTCGTGCTACAAGCAGAGTCTTCCGATTCGCCATGATGCATTGGCTAGGGCCAAGGTCTTCCGAGCTCCATCCCATCGACAGCCAATTGAACACAAGTCTCTTGACTTTCCAACATTCGTGCTACAAGCCGAGTCTCTAGATTTGTCATGATACATTGGCTAGGGCTAGGGCCTTTTGAGCTCTACCCCATCGACAACCAATAGGACACAAATCCCTTTACTTGTCGACCTTCGTACTACAAGCCGAGTTTCTAGATTTGCCACGATGCATAACTGTTGCCAGCAGGTTACCTCTGGGAACGAGCCATTCGAAGTTAACAGGCCTCCGAGTTCCATAATGGCCATGCATGGGTTACATTCGAGAACGAGCCGATGGACTCGACAACCGCCTAAGGTGGATCCAAGGGGTTACTTTACATGGGTCACTTTACACAAACTCTAAAGCTAACAGTAAATCAAAAATAAAAACATCGAACGAACATACACTTCTCAACCTCCACGCTCGCATCATATACGGTTGAGTACACCTCCCGCCATATTCGAGGTCTGCAGTCGAGTATACCTCCCACCACATCCACACTCACACCTTATACAGTCACACGCACCTCCCACCTAAATTCACCTTTAGAGGCATTTATCGCTTAACACAATCGGAATAGAGAACAGAGAACCCGTTTTTGAAATTTGTTTCCTTACTGATGACCTATGTTGCATATTTTATCTTAAAAATTCTCAAGATCATTCTTAAGAATCGCAGGCATTTATGAAGGATAAAATACCCAGTCTGTTGAAGGCTAGACCTAGCCCACCAAGCCACACTAGAGGACAAAATGGAGAGGAATGTAGTATGAGACAAAAAATGACCATAGGTGCATGATGTGTAAGAGGAGGGTGTTAGAAGGAAGTGAGAAAAGGAAGGGATGCTCAGACACGCCAAGGGTCGGGCCTCACCTCCATTGACAGACATGCAAAGGGACTAGTCACCTCCTAGTAGGCAAGCACGCGCAATGGAGGTTCAGATAAAAGCAAAGGGCCAAATGACCAATGAACTCTCTCTTCATATTCCTCTTCAACCTTTTAAGGAAGACATCTTCTCTAGCAGGAAGAGCTCCAGCTTCCTTTGTATAGTGAGAAATGAGAGGTCATGAGAGAGTGTAAACAAGTATATTATAGTGAATTTTTTCTCCCCAAACGCTCATGGACGTAAGCAACATGCCGAACCACATAAATCGGTGTATCCCTTTCTCTTATTTTTTCTGTACTTGTTTTCCATTCATCGTCAGGGACATACGCATCAGCACCATACAGCAGCACCAGAACATTGTCAGAGAGTACTCCAAACAACACCAATCAAGGTCCAAGTTGTCCAATGGGCCAAGAATAAATTTTTCTCTCTTTCCAATCTGTTGTGCAATGTTTTCCGTATCAACAATAACTATCCAAGAAGTTGCTGAAATACAAGACGAACTTTTTATGCCTGGAATTATGATATATAGTCAGAGCTTAAAAATAAAAATCTAAGATATCTTCGACTCAAGAATTGTAGTTCAGTTCCCTTAATTAGCAAATACAAAAGCCAATTAGGCATAGCCGGGACTGACGTAAATGACAAAATCACCATATATATGTTATATATATGCATGTGGTCCTAAGCTGCAACGTCGTCAAATAAACTCAAAGTTACACATTAATATTCTAGTATATATGAATCTGCATGCTAGACGTAGCTAGTCTTTAGATCAGACTTTACATTGATAGTGATTTAAATCTAACCCCTGCATGCATTCGACACCTCTTTTTCTCGTCTTTAATTTGCCCCAGACTGACGATCTCCACTGGGAACCAAAACCATGCATGCGTCCCAAACGGTACATTTTTTGGACCACTTTATTCCAGTTATTAATGCTGCAACAGCCCATACATTTATAATTATATATATATTATTCATTTTCTTCCTCATAAAATTTCCATATCATGAACCAAAAGTGTGCATAAATTTGTAATCACACATGTACAATCATGTCCCTCCTTCAGTACTGCCCGAATTTATTAGAGAAATTAAGCACCTCATCATGGGGGGCCCGATATATATACTTTGTACATAATGTATATTTCAGACACGTTCATTTCTCATCTCAACTCGTTATTATATGTATTCTTATGTGCGAGCCACACATATTGGTATAATCAAGTGCACCATTTATCATCAAAACAATCAACCATAATGCAATATTTTCAAATATATATTGCGGTTTTCAACATCTACCAAGTATTATTGTATGCTCTCTCCTAAACAAAATAAGAACAAATTCTATTTTTCAGCTATAATTCATTTAAATTTGTGGAGACCAATAAATGAATGCTACACATGAAAAAAGTAAACACGTCAGACTTCCAATTTCCAAAGAAAATGATACTTTCCAATGTTTCCATATGATTCCTTCATCAGCTCAGTTAGATTGTCGATATCTCAATCCACAAGTTTATCATTAAAAACAAAAAAACAAAAAATATCATCACTGGTCTAATCCCATATATCATTAACCCATAGCATAGGCTATCACCTCAAAGTCAAATTTATGAAAGCTATGAGGGGTAGCTGGTGGGCGTTATCATGTGCTCTTTTTAAAAAAAAATATATATATATATCAAATTTTATAAATTATAATAAAAGAACAAACAAACTTTATATGAAACTCTCTCTCTCTCATTTTAAAAAACTGTAAATAACCATTTTTTTTAAAATTTTTATTGGCAGCAAAAACTGTTATCCAATTACCAGCTGCTATATATGGGTTTGGATACCCTAATTAATTATCTTTATCTCATTATTATAATTTTTTCAAATTTTTATATATAAATATAATAAATAATTTAATTTTTATAAATTTTAAAATAAAATAATATTAAAATAATATATTTAGTAATATTTTATTCAACTTTCAACATAACAATTCATCTAAACTCTAGATCCAAACACACCCTAAAACTTGTTTATATTCAAAATATTTCAACTCATCTTATCTTATACTATTTTATCATTACAATTTTTTTAAATATAATAAATAATTTAACTTTCTTAAATTTTAAAATAATTATAATATTAAAAAAATATTTATTTAATTTTTAACTTTAATCTAAAATCATCTAATTTCATCTCATCTCACTATCCAAACCACCGTACGGCAATAAATGAAGAAGAGACGGGAGAATTGAAAAGCTGGGGAATATGTGAAAACCTTGTGTACCTACATATCATTCATTATGTACATAATATTACAT
>QEOT01123698.1:0-81408 GCA_003123785.1 Pterocarya stenoptera
TGCGAATGCGAATGGAAATGGCAACAGAAACGAAGTCCCAGCTGTTGCCCCAGCGGTTGAGCCAAAGAAAGACGATAGTCTAGCTGAAAGAGATGCGAAACTCGATTTTCCTTATGGTGAAGAACCTGCTCCAGGTGGGTGGCACAGGCCGTCCGGAATGAAATGTGGGCTCAGAGAAAATCCTGGTTTTGGTTAGTTTTTTTTTTCTTGATCTGTGTTTTCCTTTTTGGTATATGGAGCTGCATTTACTGTTTTGGTTGAAATAGTAGTATGTAATCGTGAGGAAATTTTGGAGTAAGGCATACATTTGATAATTGATACGATAAAGCAACAAGACGGTAGTTAAAGAAATGATTTCTTACCTTTTGTTGGGATATCAATCCTGATTATAACTTATTGGAGCCAGAACTGAATGTGCTAAGTTCTGAATTGAAGCCAGAACTGAATGTGTTAGCTCAAGCTTTTACCATGTAGTTCAGAGAAAGCAAAAAATTGTAATTGCTCTTTCAAGTCTTTCAGAGTGGTTAATGTTCTCTCTCTCTCTCTCTCTCTCTCTCTCTCTCTCTCTCTCTCTCTCTATCTATCTATCTATCTCTCGAGTCTCGCTGAACTGTTATTCACATTTGAAACCTTAGGAAGATTTGAATTGGGATTCTTGAAATCCTGTTGGTGCTACTTGCTAGAATTTAGTACCATTTCCTGATCCTTGGTTGTTTAACTGCAGTACCGTTGATATATTATGGCCTGCAGCACTATCTATCTTTGGCTGGTTCACTAATATTCATCCCCTCTATAATTGTACCAGCCATGGGTGGAACAGATGTAAGCATCCTATGGTTCCTTTAATCTCTAGTCCAATTTAATAAGGCGATAGTACATGTTTTTTCATTTATTTCTAAATAAATCATGGCAGAAGGATATCGCTACTGTAATTTCAACAATGCTGCTGGTTTCTGGTGTCACGACAATACTGCACTCCTACTTCGGCACACGACTTCCTTTAGTTCAAGGGAGCTCATATGTATATCTGGCACCAGCATTAGTAATCATGAATGCTCGAGAGTATCGTGATCTTACTGAACATGTACGTTTATAAGAATTCTGAGGTGTTTCATTCAATTGGCTTTAAGCTTTTATAGCTTCCCAAGGAATACCTTGGACGCTAAATTCCAGATAAAAGTTTTGCACTTAGAAGACATTTACTTGCCGAAAATTTTAGTTCTTCAAAATTTCCATGGCACTCTTGAGGATGATGAGTTTTCTGATTGAATGAGAATGACTAGCATCACTGTGATGATTTATATTCTGAATCATTTTTGTATATCCAGTGATGAGTTTCTATAGCAGTGAGCCCCTTCTTGCATGTCAAAAGAATCAGTTGAATAGATGTCTCTTTGTTTTCATTTGGATTTTAATTCATCCCTTAGTTTCAATATATTACGACTGTGTTTGGTTAATGAAATTTTGAGAATATTTGAGAGGTTTTTTGAAAAATTTTGAGATGTGGTTTTTATTGGGTTTTGTTAAAGTAGATAGGAAAATTTGAATAATTTTTTCTGAAATATATTTTTGTATTTGGATTTGTGAAGGTGGATGGGTAGAGTTGAAAATTTGTTTGGATATAATTTTTTTAAGGGTATCTTTTGTTTTGGTTTTTGTGATTTTTTTATTTTTTCATTTTACTGAAATCAAGGCAACTACTTAGATGAAAACTTATATTTATTATTTTTTTTAGATTGAAAGATGTTTGGTTTGAAGTTGAAAAAACTTTTCAAAAACTTTTGGAAAAATGTGCTACCCAAACGTGGCCTTATGTATTGCAGAAATTCAGGCACATAATGAGGGAACTGCAAGGGGCAATAATCGTTGGTTCAATATTTCAGAGCATTTTGGGATACAGTGGCTTGATGTCCCTTTTTTTGAGGTAAAACAATGGGCTAATTGTAATATCTTGCTTGTGCTTGTCCCAATCTTCAATGCTTCTTTAAAAAGAAGTTTAAAAAAATTTCTAGTAAAAAATTAAATTAATCTACTTTCTCGGCTGCATTAGTTCTGCCACTCCTGAGTTCTGTCTTGATGCTATTTATTTTGAGCATCTCTTCTTCTACCTTTTGGGGTGCAGCGTAGTAGTTAAAAAGTGTGCTTGGAATGAGTTGTTGGCTTAGACTTTCTAGGTTCGTTTCCATGTTAGAAGTTCCTGAATTACATAATACATGATTCTGGTGAATGGGATTGTGTATTTGGGGTTTACTCCCTACAGGTCTTGGTGAGGTTATGAATCATAAAAAATTTTCTTTTCTTCTACTCCAATAATGGCAATGTAACACATTTCAAAAAATAAACTAACAAATAATAATGACAATGTAATAGAGCACTACTTAGGATGTAGGTTCTAGCATGTTTAGCTTTCTTTTCACAGGGACAGATATCTCAGTCTGTCCATATTCATGTGATGCCTTGTGGTTGCAGCAAATAGCAAATCTGATGAGGAAATCTCCCAGATTATTCATTATTAATTTTCTGCTATATTCCCTTTATTGGGTGCATTGGTATTTTTTCAAGATTTTAGTCTAGAATTATTATTATTATTTTTTTTAAGTGTGTCCTCAAGGACTACCAGATCAAGTATCACTGCATTTTGGACTTTGCCAATGTGTATTCATGTAAATTAGGACATCTTGCAGGTTTATTAACCCAGTTGTGGTGGCACCAACTGTTGCCGCAGTAGGTCTAGCATTTTTTAGCTATGGGTTTCCAGAAGCTGGTAGTTGTGTGGAAATCAGCATTCCACAGATACTCTTGCTTCTTATATTTGCCCTGGTATGTAATTTTTGAGCAGATTAATTTAATTGGTTTAGATTGTCCATTTCTAAGTAGGCCTGTATATTTTGTAGTTCTATACGTATATTTGTTCCTGATATGATCTCTTATTTCTTCTCAAGTCATTTAACTGCTTTTGCAAAGTGTTCATGCCAATCACTGTTTCATTTTTGTTGTTTTTTAGTACCTTCGTGGAATATCCATCTTTGGGCATCGTGTATTTCGAATTTATGCGGTATGTTCTTACCTTTCATCATATCATGGCATACTGGAGAATATATTTGCAGTTTTTATATTAATGTACCATGTTTTTACATGTACTATGGGATATACCAAGTTTGTATAAATACTACAGATGAGATCAATTAAACAAAAATCGTTCTTTGTCATTTCCTTTTCTGTTGAATTGGATCTTTATTTTTTATTTTTTGATAATTAATAAGAAATTTTATCACTAAGAATAGGCACAACCCAAATACACAGGATGTATTCACAGGAAATACCTACTACACTCTAGAAAGAAGGAAAACTAAAACAGAAACAGATTCAGTACATTACCATCATTCCTTACACAGATCTTAGCCCACAAACTCAATGTAGAAAATAAAAAATTCCAAAGATCTTCAAAAGAACGCTCTGTCTTCAAAACATCTCACATTCCTTTCCAGCCATAGACATCACATTATCATTCTCCATCTAGAAGTTACACATTTCCTTGCCTCAAAACCACTCCAACATGAAAGAAAATCCACAACTTCCTTAGGCATCACCCATTATAAACTTGTCCGACCAATTACCTCATTCCAAAGATTTTGCCACCCCACAATGTAAAAAAAAGATGATTTACAGATTCGCCATCCTTCTTGCACATGACACACCAATCAGCTATACACAAACACATTTTCTAAGGTTATCCGCGATCAATACTTTCCCTAGAGCAACCACCCAACTGAAGAACGCCACCTTAGTAGGTACCTTCACCCTCAAAATGGTTCCTCCTGCAATGGATCTTGTTTCAACCTTGCCCAGCTTATCAATTGAACTCACATTATTCCTCCTTTTGGGTGCAGCCTCAAATCCTGATCCATCAATCTATCTATATTAAAAATTCATTCTTTCTCACCATCAGCCTCACCTTCCTTATAGGACTTCCAGCTGATGCTTCAATCCAACTGAGATGAAACCTAGCACTTCATGCAATCACCTTATATCTGAAAGCGACCTTTTATATGTTTGGTTAGCACACTTGCTACGTTTAGGCTGGGAAGTGCCAAATGTTTAGTCCAATCTGGCATAGTAATCTATAAAATAATGGGCAAAATCTTTGAGGCCAAACAAAGACTTAGAAAGGATTTGAGTTTTTTTCGTTTCCTTAACATGAAAGGAATAGGATTTGAAGGGTTGAATTTGGTATACCTTGCCCAACGGCAATTGAAATTTTGGAGTCTGTATACAAGTATTGTTTCTAGATTTGATGGCTTTGGTGCAAGCTCCAAGTGGGGCTTTAGCCCGAGATGGTAAATTCTCATGGTTTAACTACACCAAGAGAATTAAAGAAAAATAAATATTTTTATAAAATATTCTTTTGTGAGAATGTGAGGCATTGGATGCATCAGGGTTTACTTAGCCCAAAATTAAGAAAAAAAACAGTATTATAGGGTTTAGGGTTTGAATGTTTCTCACCATCTTTTGTATTCCTTTGTGTTAGTAGGTATCTTCTTAATCATCTCCGCCTGTGGATTTAAGCTTTCAATCTGAACCATTAAACTCTCAGTGCCCTGTGTGATTGCTTTATTTTATTTTTCTGCTCTATGTTTCTGATCCAAAAATCTGAATTTATCCCTACAAGTTGGTATTAGAGCTTCCATTGGCACAGCACATTCTACCTGAAGATTTGTGGGTCCACATCATGGGGACAATTTTAAATACAGTACGGAAACCTATCCAGCCCATGTTTCCAATAGCAGCCTAAAACTTATTCTTTTCCTTTTTGTTGTTGGTTTTGTGTAGATGAGGTACTACAAAAATCATGATTACAAGTATTGCTTTATTAATCGTACTGAAATATCTAAAAACTTTGCAGGTTCCACTGAGCATTATGATTATATGGACATATGCATTCTTTTTGACAGCAGGAGGAGCATACAATTACAAAGGCTGCAGTCCTGACATACCCAGTTCCAACATCTTAATTGATGCATGTAGAAAGCATGCATACACCATGAAGCATTGCAGAACTGATGTTTCAAATGCACTGAGAGCTGCTGAGTGGGTTAGAATCCCCTACCCTTTGCAGTGGGGTATTCCCATCTTCCATTTAAGGACTTCCATGATCATGATCATAGTGTCACTGGTTGCGTCAGTGGATTCGGTTAGTTGCTTGTAATACCAATGCACTAAAAAAAGCAGAAAGGAAAATGTCTTGTTGATATCTTTTGGGGGTTGATGGGGGAAGATGGGAGAACAGCATATTTTCTGCAATCCTAACAATCCCAGCTGAGAATTGTGCTACTTTTTGAATTATAAGCTCTCTCTTTTAGGGGGAATTTGCAAGTGCCTACTTTTGGCATGACTTCCTGCATTCATGAAACTGTCATGACTTCATTTGCGGAAGCAAGTGGAATAACATGAGAAGTCCCAGTTCTTATGTTCAAATAATTTAGTTTTTTTTATCACTTAAGAGCACTAAATAAACATAGACATAGAATTATGAGTGTGGCACTGATGCAAATGGTGCAACAACCAAACCAGGTGGGAACATATCACTCTGCTTCTGTGCGGGTTAATTCCAAGCCTCCATCTCCAGGAATTGTGAGCAGAGGAATTGCAATGGAGGGCTTCTGCAGTATATTAGCTGGACTTTGGGGTTCGGGAACTGGATCAACAACCTTGACAGAAAATGTCCATACCATTGACATAACAAAGGTAGCAAGTCGAAGGGCAGTCGAAGTTGGGGCAGTTTTATTGATCCTCTTCTCATTCGTAGGTAAGCCAAATTAATGATTGAGGCCGAAATCCTTCTGCAGGTGTATCTTCATGAGGCCTACAGATTGGCATGATATGTATATGGGTATTTGGTTGATACGCAAATCAAGAGAGACCAGAACACATCCAAGCCAATCTGTCAGGTTTGATACCTGAGATAAAATATGAGTTTTCATCTGCAGATTGGATTCAATATTTTAAGCATCCTTTCTGTTGACAAATGTAGCTTGCTTATTATCACGCCTAGGTGGTTAATTTCTTTTCTAGTTTTAATTTAGGTTGATAGTTTTAATTTCCTCACTTGTATTTGATAGGAAAAGTGGGTGCAATTCTTGCCTCAATACCACAGGCATTGGCTGCTTCTGTACTGTGCTTCATGTGGGCCCTTATTGTGGCATTGGGTCTTTCCACTTTGCAGTATAGCCAAACAGCAAGTTTTAGAAACATTACCATAGTTGGTGTTTCATTGTTCCTTGGGTTATCCATTCCGGCCTATTTCCAGCAGTATCAACCGGAATCCAGCTTGATACTGCCAAGTTATTTTGTTCCTTATGCAGCTGCTTCAAGTGGACCAGTCCACACCGGCAGTGAACAAGTAAGTTGCTCGTTCTTTTTTGCTTTTAATGGAGTTTAAATGCTTTTGTATTTTCAGTGTAGCCAATCAAGTCAGCCAATCCATCAGACGGAAAATAAGAGAGAAATCTCTCAAGAGTGAATTTTTAAGTTTTTTTCTTTTTTTCTTTTTATCACTAGAACTCTCTCAAGAGTGATTATCTGAATGAGAGCTATCTTTGAATTTCTAGAATTACTTCAAATAAATAAGTTCATGAGTTTCAAAGGACTATGATCAAGTATATTAATGGCATGACTTCCCTGTATCACTAAACTAGCATGCATAGGCGATGCACTTGTATATGTCCTGTAGGGCCTTTATCTATTTTATGATTAATAAAATTTTGTTTACCAATAAAGAACATCAAGTCTACCATTAATACGAGAAACTTCCATGCTGACTTGATATTGATTTAGTCTGGCATGAGGAATTACCAAAAAGAGGTTATTCTAATGATTGATCAGACTTTTTGCTCCAAAAAGAACCTCTCATTTTGAAAGACTTTTACCATGCATGTATGTAAAGACTTTTTTCTTCAGGCAATCGTTTATTTAATCTAAGAATGTAATTTTTCATCTTTCTTTGCGAGAAATAAGAGCTGATCTGTCATGTTCCTCATTGGTTATGTTTCAGCTCGATTTTGCATTAAATGCAATTTTGTCATTGAACATGGTGGTGACGCTTCTTGTGGCATTTGTGCTGGACAACACTGTCCCAGGCAGCCGTCAAGAAAGGGGGGTATACATATGGTCAAGGGCTGAAGAAATTGCAAACGACCCCTCACTTCTCTCAGACTATGCTCTTCCAAGAAAAGTTGCCAAGTGCTTTTACTGGGCAAGATGTTTGGGAGTGTGATGATTGGCATCCAATAGCTTTAGCAGCAGTCAACTAGTAGGGAAATTGCTCTGCCTGGAGACCACTTCCTAGATTTTTCTTTGGGTTGGTGAAGCAGTGATCTTAGTATAGCCAAAGCTGGAACCAGAAAATAGGATGGTTCTATATACATATCAATAGATTCTGTTGTAATTGAGACAAACATGATTGATTGCAAAAATATCAATAGTCAAAACATTCTTTCAAATATTTTTCATGGAAAATAGTATCAATTGTAAGACTGTTCATCCGGGCCGGATTTTTTTCCAGCCTGGTCCGAAACCTAAATAACAGGATTCCAGTTACGGTTTTCGGCCCGAGTCAAATCTGGGCCGGAACCCGCATTCTAATAACCAATTTCATCTAGTCCGGATCTGGGTATGAATCCAGGTTCCATAATAAACACCCGGTACCGCCCCGGGTTTGTATAAACTGGAAGAGTTGTAAGTTGTAATCCTAAAAGCCGCTTCATCTCTAATCTCGCATCTCTCTCTCTCTCTCTGTGAAATTGTAGCGTCTTTGCCAAGCAAAGTTCTGTCCCTCAGTACTGATCAAAGAAACTCCGTCATCCTCGTGACCTCATCATCTTTGTTGCCGACACGCCGTCATCCTCTTGATCCCAAGGTTTGTTCTCAGTGATTTGGATAACATTTGTGTAGAAAACAAAGAACCAAGGAAATATTTCTCTGTACCATTTGTGTAGAAATGAAATGAAAATGACCAAGAATGGAGTGTGGTACAGAAAATGAAAAGGAGAAAAAAAAAACTCACCCTCGGAGCAACAAGTAGTACTAGTCTTGGCTTGCTTTCTCTGTAACAGTTTTTTTAGGATTTTTTCCTTTTATTACTTTGTTGATTTGGGTCTGTTATGATGAAAATGTTTGAATGGAAGAATCTTTGATAGATCTGGGTTTTTTGTTATTTTGTTAAACATGGGATTTTTTTGTATTTTGCCATATGAACTCTTTTATGCCATTATGCTCTGTTGACTAGGGCTGTACAGGAACCGGCCAGATCGACTGTCTCCGACACGGACCGGCCGCCAGATTCAGGAACTGGCCGAAACCGGTGAAGAATTGGTCGGTGGGTGAGAGGATTTGAGAGAAAACCAAATTGGGCGGTTCGGCGCCGGTTTGAACCCCTGGAAAACCGCTGAACCGGCCGATCCCTTCTGTTTATATATTTTTTTAATATATGTTTTATAACACGGCGCCGTTTCACTTAAATGAATGAAACGGCGTCGCTTTAGGGCCTGGGAAGATTAAAAAAAAAAATTAATAGAACGGCGTTGTTTGGCTTAAAGCCAAACAACGCCATTTCAAAATGAATTATAACCCCCCCCCTTAAGCCAAATAATGCCGTTTCAAAATGAATTATAACCCCCCCACCCCTCTTCTTCTTCCCCGTATCTTCTTTTTCCTCGCTAGGGACCTCTGCAATTGGCTTCTTCTTCCATGGCAGACGACGGGGCGAAGCTTTTTCCTTCTTCCTCAGCTCTTCCTCCTTCACAGAAGACGCCGACGGTAAACCGAAGACCGTATCAACACACTTTGAGACCAATATGATCGGTTTTCTCTCCCCAAACCCACGGTTTCGGCCGGTTCAATAGGCTCATGGATGATGTCAGTGGTGTCTCAGTTTTGAGCCGAAACCGACGCCGAACCCATCGGTGTACAGCCCTACTATTGACGATTGGGTGGAGCACATTCATAAACCACAAGAAGCTTGTTGCAAGGGACTCAATTGGGTTCTTGAGAGCTAAAAATGGCGATCTTTGTATCTTTACATTTTCACATGTTTCTCTCTGCCTAACAGAAACCATATACTTAATTTTATTGGCATTAGATATTTATGAGTTGGTGTACACACACAACAGTCACTATAATACTACGTATTTTTATAATAATATGTTTAGTATGCCAATAAACAAGCTTGCAAGTAAAAGTTTTCTAGCTTTATATCCTGCATTCTCTCTAATCCCCTATAGGAAAGTTTTGCAAATTAAAGTTAAAAGTCTTCTCTTGTTCGTAACTTTTAACTTTTAAACCCTCCCTATTCCCATCTATTGTAAATTAAAGTAATAAAATATCTTGCATTTACCGTTCCTTTTATTTCATTTACTAGTTATAGAATGATAATAATAATGGGGTTGGTTTCCCACTTCCCGTTCCTTTGTGAAGATGATTTGGCTAACCTTTTCATGAACTGGGTTGGTTTCTCTTGGCCCTGCATGACAAGAACAGGAAGTTCTTCTGTGGCTTTGGTACTACCATATTCTCCAATATCATGCATGCCACAGAGTTGCAGTTTTCACCTCTATTTTTTGGTTAATTAATGTAGCGTTAAGTCATAGGATTAGGTTTGATATCTTTACTTAAAATATCAGCAGGTCTGTTAATAATTTTTAATAATTCAGATGATACATTGATTTTGTTTCAACATGTACATACATGCAGATAATCAGAAACCTTTCTGCTGAATACATCTTGCAAATAAGCTTGGACCAACAATGAATAGATCAGAATGTTCAAGTATTAACTAGAATGAAAGAATACTCCTTTGAATTTGGGAAGTCCTACATGCTTTTCAGCGTTCATTCTCATAATTGCAATGCTTTATTATCATAAAGACAGAAACTAGGTTGCTTTTTTGAGATATTTTCTTAGTTTTATCTTAGTTATGTTCTGTCTCTTGTGCAGAAACTAAATTCAACTGTGGAGGAATGCATTGCATGAAGCAGATATATTATGTATTGGTATAAAAGAAAAAAAAAAAGAAAAAGAAGTATTGGTGGCTCTATGTAATCCACTTTTGATATGTAATTTCATATATTGTAATTTTGTGTTTTGATATGCTAGAGACTAGAGTGCTAGGGATAGAGTCAATGGACTAGAGTACAATGCTTTCACTTGGTACAATGGACTAGAGTCAAACGTTTTCACTTGGTACAATGGAGAATGGAGATAAGCTGTGCGTAAACATCAAAAGATTAAAAACATTGAAACTGAACAGTCAACCTGGAATCCGGGTCTGGTCCGGGCTAGTCTGGCCCAGGTTCCGGTCAGGATATACCCGGGTTCCCGAACCGGAACCCAGATAAACAGTGCTAATCAATTGTCTCTCTCTCTCTCTCTCTCCCTATTGATTAAGAGTAGAAAACTACTGTACAATATATCCACAAGAGGAAAAGGGAAAAGAAAATCAAGAAGCTGAATTCACTACTNGACCGGAACCCAGATAAACAGTGCTAATCAATTGTCTCTCTCTCTCTCTCTCTCTCCCTATTGATTAAGAGTAGAAAACTACTGTACAATATATCCACAAGAGGAAAAGGGAAAAGAAAATCAAGAAGCTGAATTCACTACTTGTTTGAGCAATTTAATGTGTTATGGAGGCTGCTGTTGATCTCTTACTTTGCCAATCCTGAATGAGTGAACGAAGGGTGTGATTGGGGGTGACCTTTGTGTGCTTGAGGCGTAAGTTTGTCATGGGAGAGGTGTCATGCCCCGTTTCTACCCATTCCTCTATGGCTTCTAGCTCGTATGAAACTCCATCTGCTGCAACGTGTGGGTTCTTCATTATATCCTGCACCAAAATTATGGACATAAGACAACAAAATATATAATAATCATGAATTTATTAATAAATACATAAATTCATTAATTAATTATTAAACATCACTTTTTTCTGTTAAAATAAGTAGAGGAATGATAGTTGCAGTCGTGAGTGTGCAAGCGCCGCGCAATTACTTTAAAAAAAATGAATAAATATGAGACCTACATGAAAAAAAAATTTTAATTTTTAATAGTAGACCTCACTCTTTTTCAAAATGACTGCACAATACTTGCGCAAGCTATGACTGTATATAATATTACTCAAATAAGTATAATCATTGCCTCCATCAAAGTGGGCCCAAAATCTGACCCAACTTCTGAGCCTATTTTGTCATGTGTTCAAAACTGGTGTGGAAAATGGTTGAGGGCCCAAACCTGAAATATGGGGCAGATGAAAACTTTGGGCACATCACATGAGTCTGCTTCATCAACATCACCATTGATAAATGCGTCAGATCCTCCTCTTTTCATTGCATCCTCCGCCTTATTCTTAATCTTATTCAGCTCCTCCATTACCCTGGTGATGCTCAGGTCTGCGTTGGGCTCGCTGTTAATGGACAAACACCTTATCCCCAAGCCCGCAAATTCCTCCGCTAAATCCAATGGCCAATCTCCCGCGGTCTCATCTAGGACCTGGGCCAACGCTGCCCTATCCCTAGTCAATGCCTCTTCAACCAGCCCGGCCCATTTTCTCCCTGTCAAAAGATGTAGCATTACTGACCCAAAAGCACCAATATCCAACCACACGCCACATTCGTCATGGGCTTGTGAGAGCCCATAACCGCCAATCTTTGCGACATGATTACGATCTAGGAGGATGTTGGACGGGGTGAGGCAGCCATGAACCATGGGCATGGGCTTTGCCATGTGGAGGAAACCCAGGCCCGAACAAACATGGGCCGCAATGCGGACACGGTCCAGCCAATGAAGGGCCCGGTTTCTTTTCCTAGAGCTTCTGTTAGAGGAAGATAACACATCCCTTAAGCTACCATTGTGCATGTATTCAAAGACAATGCATTTTAGGTCGGAGCATAAGCCAACCATGGCCACCAAGTGTGGGTGTCGAATTTGGCCAAGTTCATCCACCTGCATTCAAGTGAGTTAGTTTTCAGTTTGATCCATGAACCATGTGAAAATCATTAAGAGTGTGTTATTATTGTAATATAATTTAGAAAAGACAGCTACACTCCATATATAGCTTAATCCTAAAAAAATAAAAATATTTATTTTTGGTGGATATTTATACTTTTTGTCCCCAACATACCACCTATTTTCACTCTGCACCCAAACTACAAAGAGCTTTAAGCCTTCAACTTGTATCCTAAACTATTAATATGTTTCATTAACCAATTCATTGAGTTGAAAAACAAAATGGATTGGAGGAATTACAACAATATAATATATCTATATTTCTTAATTAGTTAAAGAAAAATAATTTCTAGAAAATTGTATATTTATTCTACGAAGAATGCTATACATCAGCTACTATTCACTTCCACACCCCATACCTATAGCTTTTTCAGAGGGTGTGGGGGTGTTTTTCATAAGATGTGAAGGTATTTTTCATAAGGTGTGAAGTGTGAGGTGGTGAATAGTGACTGATGAGAAAATTTTTTCTTGTTCTACATAACCTTGGGGGTTGGTTTAAGTGGTAAAGACTTTGGATTTGGGGATATGCTTTTCCAAATCTAAGGTTCAAATCCTACCGAATGCAAATAATCTTTAGAGATTATCAGATTGGGAGATTTCGAGTTCTACAAAAATGGAGAGGGAGAGAGAAAGAGAGAGAGCAGGTTGAAGACTCTTAGCCCCCCCCCCCCCAAAAAAAAAAAGATTCTAATTATTGATGGTCCAATGTGCCTATACTTGAAACTTTTTCTTTTTTTTTTTTTTTTTTTAAGTGCAAGTCCATCATATCTTAAAATGATCCCCTCCTCCTAATATCAACTTCGTAGACAAATACTTATAGGCATAATTGTTTTATTTTCCTATTTAATCTATTTTAGATAATATATTGCAATGTCACCTATCCCTTCTACTCTATTGCTATAGCATTTTTATTAATATTTTTATATCTGAACCTTAAAATAGTGGTGTAAATAACTTACATGACTCTAAACCAATCAGATCCTTATCGATATATCAAATCAATATTTTTTGCACTAAATATACTTTGATCATCCATTTTTATATCGATTGAAAGCTACACAGAAAAACAAAATACGAGGAATAATAAGTTAGAGAGCCAAAAATAGAGAAAAATGGCTCACTCACATATGTGTAATGTTCATTAACCATCCCCTTTTTTTTTTTTTTTAGTACGTATAGTATCATTCAAAAAAGGACCCTGTTACTTTGCCGGCCGGCATGTACTCCTGGGCATGTTCCAAGTGAAATTACACTTTTTTTTTCTTTTTCTTTTTTTTTTTAAATTAAACATCTTTTTAACGTAATTTTAATTATACAAATACACTAATAATAACTTTTTAAAATATTTAAAAAAATTAAAATACAATCGCGGTCAAATCCAAAAACAAACTAGCATTTTACTTAAAAAAATATCCGTGAGTTTTGTTATACAAACTCTATCATACTTCACATTTCACATTTTTTTAAAAAAAAATTTTTGAGTTTATTGTTTTAAAATTATTTTAAATTTTCTATTCATTATTTACATAATAAATATTTGATAAAAAAAATTTTAAAAAAAAAATATAATGTGTAAAAGTTGCATGGAAGTTGCAGAGATTTTTTGTTTTGTAAATATTGTGTATACTAAACATTTCTAACGAAACAAGGCCTAAAAATACAACTTTGTTTTTGTTACCTTAGCTTGGAAAGCTTCTTGGGATAGCTGCCCGATTGAACTCAGAACTTTGATCGCAACTGCGCCATGCTTCATGCGCCCTCTATACACATTCGTCCAATCCCCACCAGATTTCATTCTCTTGCTCTCCGAAAAGTTATCAGTGGCTAATCTGATCTCCTCCGCACTGTACTCTCTGTAACCACACCTCACTTCATTAAGCTTCGAAAGCATTCCAATGGCTTCTTTTTCTCTGCAGAATTCGATCCTCCTATTGAACACATCTCTTTGTCTCCGCAATACCTCGATATCCCTCACCATCTCTGCCCTTGTCAGCACTGCCTTTTCGAGCTGGACCTCGGCTTGTGACTTCGCCATTGTTGAAATCTGGAGCTTTTCGGACAGCTCTTTTTGGAGTTCTAACAATGAACTTAGCCTGCTCTTGCTTTCTCCAATGTCGATGATTACTTCGTTCATTTGTTCCTTTTCTGCGTCTAATTCTTTCTCCAACTCCGATCGATTTTTTACCTCCTCTTTTATCGAAGTTTCAAGTTCTTCAGCCTGCATCAAAAATGAAAAATTTCTGAGGAACCAAACAGAAAAAGCACTGATCATAAAATGGGAAACTAAAGAGGTTGCATTAATTATTACCCGTTGAATACATAAAGAAATGACCCATCCAGCTTTTGCATGCCTTTCAACGTTCTCCTTGGCTTCTTTTCTCTTCAACTCGATTTCCTGCTGAGCTTCATTAATTTTACTTCTTAAAGATTCCATTTTTTCTGCTAGACTCTGATGAAATACCAAGATGAATTACAAAATCAGTATATATTGCTCATTCAGGCTGACAATAGGAAGAGACAGAAAATGGACACCCCACTTTCTGGGGACAGGACAATTAAGGCACTTTAAAATGTGTTAGGTGGAAATCAAGCATCCAAACACATCCTGATTATCGTACTATCACTATCTTTTCGATGGGAGAGTCAAAAGAAGGATAAGGAAAGCGAAAATGGACTGGGTGAACAAAAACACCTACTCCATGTCCAAACCATAACAAAAACAATTATTTTTACAATTTAACAGAATAAACAGTTTTAATTACAGCCACATGTTGCGAAAAGAAAATATCTATGATGTTTTTAGTTACCATATGGGAATCGTTGTTCTCGGACTCAGCTGCAGGGCTCGTTATGATCTGGAAACTGTCATTCTCCTGGGGAAGATCACCTGCATCCAAATCTGAAGACAGCAACTGCTGGAGATAACTCTCAATTTCTTGGACATGAATTTCCCACTGATTTTGTGATTTGGGTGAATTCGAATTTACTGAGGAATTACTGGATGAGTGACGAGAGTTTCTTTCTGGGGTATTTGTTTGGTCGGAAAACATTTTCCCGACCCATTTTTTGAGAGAAGCCTTATTATCTCTCCTTCGTGCAACTCTAACCCCTTGATCATCCTCCATGATTCTTTCTTCTTTTTGACCTCTGAGGAACACCTGCTTTCCTCCACAGATAATGTAAAACTCACAAAAATCGGGCTTGTGCTGATGAATGTAAAATGACCCACTAATCGTGCCCTTTGATTTCCTATAGAGGTCAAACCAAAAAAGAAAAAAAGAAACCAAGATTTAATTTCTAAAACATTGATAAAACTATGAAATTGAAAGGAAAAATGCATACCACGAGGAGGACTTCATGAATGTGAACCCCATGACTAGTTTGTTTATTTGGAGGCGAGAAATCAAATCTACAATGAGTTTCTGAACAGGCTCATCGTGTTTCTCGACTTTCAATATCTCAGCCTTTACCTACGAACGAAAGGAAAATTTCTAAAAACTGTTGGAGGTGTGAATTAATATATATAGCAATAAGATACAAAATCTCAGAAAGCCATGAGAATATATCAGAGAAGCAAAACAAGAATGATACCTTTCCGCAGAAAGTGATATACTTGGAAAGCAGCTTGTCAATCTTTTCTTGCTCATATTTCCTAAGAACTTCCAGTTTCTCTTCACTCACAACACTTGCAGGGAGCTTCCCAACTGAAACATGAGAAACACGAAACTAAGAAAAACCCATCTCAAACTTATGGAAAACTGAAATAAAACTGTGAAAACTTACATGGGGTGTAAACAAAATCGGCAGAATTAATGTTGTAAGTGACATGGAGAATGACTATGGAGATTGGACGAGAATTCCATTTCCCAAGCGTCCACTCTAAGGTCTTGAACCCATCTTGTAGATCATTTCCAATAGCAACGTAGATTTTCTCTGCCTGAGCATCCATTTGAACACCACAAAATCAGTACTGTATACTCTGACCCCTTTTCTGATCGATGGAAACAAAGAAGAAGAATTGACTTTAGTTATACATGGAGTTTAGCAAAGTTAAAAGCGAGACCCAACACCAGAAAAGGACTGGAAATTTTTAGTTGGGTAAGCAAATCCAAATCCAAATCCTGTGGAAGGATTTGTGAAAAATCTGTTAGAAAGGGAGCAAGAGAAGGTTGCCCCGCGGATTGCGTTGTTTTCAAAGGTAATATCTTTTTGTAGATTTCGAAGGGCTTTTTTTGTTCTTGACGGCCACATTTGGACTTTTTTGAATTGAATGGCTTAGCGAGCATGGCAAGGTGGGGTCGTCCTCGTTTGTTTTCGCTTTCCAGGAAATGCCTTTTTCCCATCCAAACAGACATTCAATATAGGCTTTTCTGTGGAAAATTATCACGTAGTCCCGAAGTATAATTCATATGCTATTTTTTATCTTATCCCTATGTAAAAACAGTTATTCTATACACAGTCACCCTATGCAAACGCATGCAGTCGATCAGGCCACGTTAGCAAAAACAAAAAATAAAAAACAAAAAACAAAATCGTATACAAAAACAGAAAGAAAAGTAGATTAAAACCATGAAACTCATTTCATTGCATGAACCAAAACGTCAGTTGATATTATGTGCTTAGCGGGCAAAGGCGGCGGGAAAGGCCTTTATAAGAACTTCTTTGGAGTCGCCGACCCTCTCCCTGGAGACGGCGACACTCAGCTTGGTAGAGGACTCGCGAAAATGTTGTGAAGGTAAGGGCTCGGCGAGGGGGCTCGGATTGGAGGACCGAGCCAGCATGGTCTTTAATGCCTGCACATTGACGGCACCATTAGTCCCACTTGTAGAGGGTAAAGGCGTCTGATGAGACCGATCATTGTAGGAGGCGGCAATAGTAGTAGTTCCTTGCCGTAGCACTACCCCATCCCAAAAGAAGTTTGGCGCGGCGCTGTATCAGATTGGAACCTAGTCAAAGTGTGCATTGATCCTACAATTGTTAGTTACTATATAAAGCAATATAAAAGCACTATAAAGAGATGAGAGTAACAAAAACAGAGATATGAAAATATGATTTTCTCTTTTACACATTTTGTCGAGCAATTGATTTTCATATTGAGTTGTAATCTCAATATGGTATCAAGAGCTTGTTGAAAGACCATCGTCTTCACCAAATTTTTTTTTTCTCTTTCTTCTTTTTTTTTTTCATGGCATCTAAAGACTCTTTCCCCATCTCCTCCACATAGAACCCAACGCCCACCATCAACCCATCCATTCTCAACTTTGCAACTCACTTCATCACCACTATGCCTTCTCCCATGATCGACAGTAGCCCCAATCCAGACCATAATCAGTGACTCCTCTTAGATCAACTTATACTTTCAGCCCTTAATTTTTCCTTAACACCTCTGATCCTCTCCTAGGTGCTTGAATGCACTACTGCTCGTGAAGTATGGACATCCTTGCAAAGCTTGTTTGCTACGCAATCCTCTGCACATGTAATGCAGACACAGTACCAATTAGCAGAAGCAAGAAGCTTGGTAGCGAACTCATGATTCAAGCATGGTTTTGGTTTTTAAACAAAATAGTGTGTATTATTTTTTCCACATCAGCAACCGTTTGCAAGCCGTTTACGTAATGCGACTTTATTCAGCATTTTACATATAAAAATCTTTAATTTATAAATAAATTTTTATAAAAGTAAATTTATAATCTGATTTGGTTTTACGACCATATGTGAAATTATAAAATATTTTTATTGTAAAGTATATTTAATTTTTCACATCAAACTACATCATTATATAAATTTACTTTTATAAGATTTTTGTATATATCTAGCACTTATTATTGCAATATGGATATTACAAAAACAAGTTTATAAAATAACGTAACTTCATACGATATGTCAGGTTTACGTTACAATAAAATGTGGTTTACAATCCGATATATTATATTAAGCTACATTAGTTTATAAGTTTCCTTTCGTAAGATTTATGTATAGACAAAACATTTATCAATTAAAATTTTCTATTTTAAGCATAAATTTTAATTAACACGACATTAACATATTAAGATAGGAGTAATGTTAGATTCAGTATTAACATATTTAAGATTCGAGCACTTCCTTCGAAAAAGGTAAGAGTCCATGAACAAATTTATTTTTTCATCTGAATCCTAAATTTTGCTTTTTTTTCTCTAAAAAGAGTACATAATTTATATTTTTTAAGACTACATAAATCATTTTGATAGAATAAGAATAAAAAATGTCATTACTCTAACTATATATAATAATTTTTACATATTTCCTTGAGTCGAGCCTGGTCCCTTGATTTGTTTATTGTTGACATATCTGGATCAGGACAAAACCTGTGAAATTATACATCACATCAGATAACGCGTGTAACGTGTTAGCTGGTCCAATAATTAGATGTCCTTTTGTTCTAAAACAAGAGATTGGGACCCTAAAATTAAATGGATGATGTCTCTTTTATTAGGTGTACGAGAATGTTGGTATGCTCTTCTACCACTTTTTTCCTTTTCCATGGAAAATAATATTTTATTATCTCCTTTTCCATTGGTCAACAGTAGGAATTGTTTGCTATCTAATACCTATACATTATGGCTAAAAGTTTTAAATAGGTAAATCATACCAAAAAAAAAAAAAAAAAAAACTCTATTTTAAAATATTATAAAAAATTATTATTTATTAATAATACTTTTTTTTTTTATAAAAATCTTATATATAATTTATCTATTTAAAACTTGTAGTTAAAATTATCCGCCAATACCATTATGGCTCAGAATAAAAGCCCACCAGTCATTTAGAACTGATTCTCAACGAACAATATTAGAGAATGAATAGCTTTCTCTATATATATTTTAATTATTCCTTTTTTAATTAATTATTTATTTTATCATAATTTAAAATTTTAATGACAAAGCTAATTTTGAACGTGTAAGTTTTAACAAGTTGGACGATTAAAAAAATATATATATATTTTTCCAATAATTTTATGTGGGTGGAGTGTTGCAGATTGATGCCAGATCCAAATTGTTGACTGCAAAACCGTCCGTGTTTTTTCTTCTCGCTTTTTTATTTAAGTAGAAATAATTTTTTCTTAATTATCTAACCGAATTAGACGGTTTAATTTAGAAAAAGATTCATTTAAAAAATAAAATAGACATATCATGTAGCATCAATACCATTATAGTACAATTTTTAAATAAAAGCAATTCTACAAACTGACGTGGGTTGATATAATCTATTAAATCTATTTTATAATAAAAGTAATTTTACAATCTGATGAATTATGTCAAATCCCGTCAATTTGTAATATTTGTTTTGTATAATATTTTTGTGGTTAAAGTATTTTTCTTAATATTATATATAGGATAATCACTATATATAAATTACTATTTACTATTTCATACCTCACATTTTATAAAAACATCACATATCTTATAAAAAAAATATCAAATGTGAGCCGTAAAAATGAATAATTGTTGATGTATAGTATTTTTTTTTTCTTTAGAAACTTGCTACCGAGGGTGGCTACCAAAGTGTATTTTTTTTTAAAATTTTTTAAAATATTTAAAAAAATCACAAATTTAATAAAATATATTTTTAACTATTAAATAAAATAAATAAATCGGTGGCCAGCCATCCTTTTCTTTATCCATTCTCTATCTCTCTCTTGGTTTGAGCTGTCAAAATCTGCATGGTAAGTACCCGGTGCTGATACGTAAGAGAATCAAAGCATGACTTTCCTAAAAACTTCCAAATTTCCAATTTCTTTCTTTGAAAAATTGTCGCATCAAATCGATATAAACTTTATTAAGTAGAAAATATATATATATATTAATAATCAGGAGAAAGAAAAGTCAAATAACGAAGGCGTGGAAATAAATAAGAAACACTATTCTTTCGCTCTAAGTTGACCGCTGGTTAAAATTTTATTTATTTAATTTTTTATTTAATAATTAAAGAAATAATTTTAAAAGTGTTAATGTATTTTTTTTTATTTTTAAAAAATTTTTAAATGTATTAAAAAATAAAAAATAAAAAAATAAAAGCAATGGACGGTAGGGCAGCAGTGTAGTCCACTCAATATGTAGTTTGCTGACTAAAAGGAAGACAGAGAATGAAAAGAATGGGAATTTGGGGACAGCTGTCATGTGATCGAATGCCAGCCCTCCACGCGTTTTACCGAAACTGAATTAATTCAACTCCATCCCCATCGTTTTCAGAGACGAAAGAATTGAGGAATGCTTCTATGGTCCTTATTTGCAAATTACAATATAAATTTTGGTAATTTTATTTTTAAAATTTTTTAAAATTATAAAAATATCTTTTTTAAAATAATATTTTTTTTATTTAATAAAAAATCTGCATATACAATTTCTACTTGAAAACTGCAAATATAATTTCTTGAAAGAATTATACAAAAATAGCATCAAATGAGTTTTATGATATTTGATATTAATTAAACATTTAATCATAATTACAATCACATCTCTTTTTTTTATTGGATAATGTCCAGCTCCTAGCTACCGCTAGCATTTTTTTTGTATTTTTGATTTTTTTTTTTAATTTCATGATTAAGGAGTTATTTTTTATTGATGTTGCGATTTTTTAAAAAATATATGTAAAAATAAAAAATACACCAAAATAATTAACGGACCCAGTGGTGGCTGTAGTGTTGCCATAAAATTAAGAAAAATGATACTCTCATCACTAGTTCTTATAACTTGATGTTATCGTTGAAATTTTTTATTTTAATTTTTTTACTTAATGATTAAGAAAATATTTTTAAATAATATTTTGATTTTTTTAAATATTTAAAAGTGTAAAAAAATACATGTAAAAAAGATAAAATAAAAATATCAATTATACCTAACGGTAGCTCCCAACGAGAGTTTGGAGCGGTGGACTTAACACCGTCTTTTTATTTATATATATAAAAAGACGTTCTCAAATTTTAGTTGGGATTGGACGAACACTTGAAGCATCGAGACATGCAACACAAGGTTATCTGTCCACGTTCACGACATATAAGATGCAATATTCCTAACATGCATCTAGTATTATGCACAATACTCACAGCGGAGAATTTTTTGTTTTTTTTTTCTTTAGCAATACTACTCCTCATTTATATATAACACATTTTATAAAAATAAAAAAAAAATATTATATGTAGTGTGTGAAGATGATAAATAAATTTTTTTTAAAGATATATATAAAGATGCCAACTGTTACATACTACTGCATAACATGCATGCTTTGAACGCTCGTCCGAGAGAGATGGAGAACCTGGAAGTTTAAACTATACCACTATCTTTATCCTTTTATTAATAATAATAATAATCGGATTAAAAATAAATCAATTCTTAAAGATATAAAATTTGTCAGTAGTAATATATTAATAATAAAATATTTTTTTATACTATTTTAAAATATAGTTAAATAAATAAAATTATTATATTGTCCAATTTGGATTCCACGAGATACAAACCTCAATAAATAATAGTCTATCAATTAATTCAAAATGGTTCATTAAACCTAATTTCGACCCAATAAGATTATATATATTCTAACCTTAGAAATATTGGCTTCGGATTCTTTCACTTTCATACAAAATACAATAAATAATTCTACTTTTTCAAAATCTCGAAATAAAAATAATATTCTAATAATATTTTGTTTAATTTTCAATTTTCATTTCATATCATCTTAACTCACAATCCAAACCTCCATAAGTGTTAGATTTCATTGGATACCGCATCTTACTTCGTCTTGAATTTTTAGAAGAGGAACTATTATTGTTAAACGTTTAAGCAATTAACGTTAGGCTCCATTTGGTTGTTAAACTCAGTTCAGTCTAGTTTTGAGCTAAATCTAAAATTCAAATACCTTACTCTCAAATTACTAAACTCATATAAACTCAATACCTCTTTACACGTGAGACCAACAACATTTTTCAATTCAACACTTTTTTACACGTTGACTCACAACCTTTTTTAACTTTCCATAAATACATCTAAACTCTTTTTAACATCTAAATACATTTAAACTCGTCTTAGATGGATCTCACAAAACTTACTTTGCCATCTCAACTAACTATTATTCATAAAGAATTCAATTCAGCTTAACATCCAAGCACTGCTTAAATCAAAAAAGGCTTATGCACACAAACCGTTAAAGAAAAAACCAAACAGTAGAGGCTTAGAAGGCTTCAAGAAATTGTGTTGTTAACAAGTATAGTAAAATTCTTGACAAAACTCTGGGTTAATTATACTTTACACCCTCGAACTTTTACTTAATTCATAATGTACTTCCGAAACTACTAATTGCATCAAAGTGAACCCTTGAACTTTTAAAACTTTTCAATCCCCCCTTCCGTCTACCAGCAGCGTTAAATCTAACAAAAACTCACTGTAAAGATATAATTTTCATATAATTTATTATCATTGATCATATAAAATATAAAATAACATCATATGTAATCAATTAATAATAAATCATTAATCATTAACCAAATATAAAATTATTTTATACCTAAGTTGCAAGCAAGTATGAATAATATATGTACACAATAAAATTATTTGATATTCATTAACCATATATAAATTCATAAAAAAAATTATTTAATGATTAATGATTTATTATTAATTAATAGCATATATTATTTTAAATTTTATATGGTCAATGATAATAAATTATATGAAAATTATATATTTGCAGTAAATGTTATGTACATGAGTAACACGTGCAGTAAATTTCGTTAAATTTAACGTTATTGGTAGACGAAAGGGATCGGGAATTGAGAAGTTTTGAAAGTTTGAGGGTCTACTTTAATGAAATTAATAATTTCAGAAGTACATTATGAATTGAAGAAAAGTTTAAAGGGATAAAGTGTAATTAACCCCAAAACTCTAGTTCAATTCAATGCGCTCTCAATTTGGTACCTAAGTATTTTTATTGAATCAGATCCGAAGCCTTTTGGTGAATGAATTTAACTTGCTACTAAAACCACACAAAATATTTAAAGCTTAATTTCGTTGAATTTACCATTAATTTTTTTATGAAAAAAATATTTGCAGTAATATAGTGTGCAATCATCGCACATTTATTTTAAACAAAAGTTAATGAATATGAGATTCACATAAAAAAATTATTTTTTAATAATAAATTTTACCATTTTTTTAAAATAATACGCAAAATTTACATAACCTATAACCGCATTGAATTAATCTTTACATCAGCCTACACACCACACACCATAACTTTTTTTATTTTTTTTTCTTATTAAATGTGTATTATATGGATGATGAATAAAAAAATATAAATGTTTTAAGAAGAGTAAAATAAAAAAAAAAATTGAAAAAAAAATAAAAAAAAATAAAAAATACATTAATGTGTGATATGTAGGCTTATGAATAAGAATGCTCAACCGCATTTAGGATTACACTTTTTTGAATATCGAGATAAGTTTCGGCTGACTAGTAATACACGAACAGAACAATTGGAGTTGGGCCTATTAGAGGCCATTTTTTCAAATAGTTTTACACAGGGCCCAACAACACATTGGACATATGGTTTTGTGTCAAGCTGACGTGATATGAAAGCCCAATCTTTATGGCCCACTGGGCTATCTACTGTGACTCCTTTTCTTTTTCTTTTTTTGTTTTTTTTGTTATTTGAACACCTACGATTAACAGTTAACACTCTTTGGACGTTAATATTGTATTTTGTGCTAAGATATTAATCACCATTTTCTTCTTTTCTCCAAGATAACCAAATATGCAATGAGAATTATAAAAGGAAAATTCTATTAATGTGACTTGATGTAATAAACTATTTTTACAAGTTTATAACCCGTACAATGCATAGACTACTAATTTGTATTTGTCAAAATTATGATGAAATGTAGAAACCCCATTATTGTCGAACTTGAAAATAAAATAAATAAAATTTAATATTGCAATCAATTAGGCATACCCACGATTAATTTTCCTCAAACCCCATTCTAGTGATGCACTGATTGATATATACTCATTGGTAAATTCTGTGACAAGAAACATGTAAACATTTTGGTAGACATTTAATTGAGTTATCTCATCAAACAAATTGATGGGAATAACTCATATATATTGGCTTATTCCCAATTTCATAACCAATCTAGCACTCTAATATTGCAACCACACTCTTTTAAAATCTATATAGGAATGAAGACAAAATGTATTAGTTCTGAAATGCATACTACCATGCACGATGAAGACAAAACATGTATTTTTCTTTTTGACGGAATTGAAAACCAAAATATCATTAAAACCATAACCTTCACACAAAAGCAAAACCATCAATCTAAAACAATCTAAACATTGTTGAAACAGAACTTCTATTTTCGTTTGAATACTTAATAAACAAACAAAACACTCTGTACTTACCTAAGATAATGTTTGTCTTAAATCTATCTTTATGGCAACTACACTATTATAAGAATCTATACATGAATGCAATTCACATTAGTTTCAAAAAATCTCAACCAAAAAAATTCTCACTAACAGAGGATTCCAAAAAACAATTATAATATAAGTCACTCACTGAACTTAAATAAAAAATATAATTTTACACAAACAAAAAACAACACTAATTTTAATAATCTATAAATAGTTTTAAGATTACTTTTTAAATTTTCACTAAACATAGACAGAAGAGAGTAAGGGGATGTTTGCAAAAGTTTTTCATCTCATTCCATCCCATCTCATTTCATTTCCTTCCAAAACATCATTCAAATACAAATACTTTCAAAATAATCATTATAATTTTTTCAAACTAATCATTACAATTTTTTCAAACTTTCAAATAAAAAATAAAAAACAATCAACTTTTTCAAATCTCAAAACAAAAATTATATTTTAACAATATTTTATTTATAATATTTTTTATTCAATTTTTTTCTATTTTCTTTCTCAAAACCCAATAAATACTTAATACAAACCATCTTACTATTATTCATAAACTATCTTACTAATATTCACAAAATTTTCATCTCATCTTATTCTCCAAGCATCCCCTAAAAATAGTGTAATTTATCTATAGATTTTAATAAAAGCATATTCCATCATTTTCGTAAATTTTTTTAGAGAAATTCTAATTGCAGTCCCCACTTGAGGATTGTATGCGCAGGCCCTTTATTAAATGAGAAAAAACATCATTTTAGGAGGGATATTTTTGTAATTTTAAAAATTTTTAAAGTTAAAATTGCCTAAACTTGCATTGCAGTCTACAAATGAGGACTGTACGTAGTATTACTATTTATTTTTAACCCAATTTTACGTTCTCTCCAATGATGACGGGTGTTCAAAATTGGTCTGTTTAGGTAAATTTCTGCCAAATCTGAAGTTTCTATATTTTTTTCCTTGATCGTTGATTTGGTGTTCATTTTATTTGTTTTTTCAGATTTATTGCTATGTGTGTAATAATTCTCTTTAGGTTTCTTTATTTGGGTAATTGTTGTATATCAATATTGGGTATAGTTTCTACCGAACGAAGAAAAATGAGTGTTGAATTAAAGGAATAACATAACAAGTTATTTGTTAATCTTAATGTTGAATAGAGCATAATATATGATTGTCATTGAATTTGTGAATGGGTGAAAAAGATGGTTTTTATTTTGTATATGGACATGGTGGTACAGGCAAAATTGATCCTTAAAAAATGAGAAATTCTAATTGCAGTCTCCACTTAAGGACTGTATGTGCAGGTCCTTTATTAAATGAGAAAAAATATCATTTTAGGAGGGATATTTTTGTAATTTTAAAAAATTTTAAAGTTAAAATTGCCTAGACTTGCATTGCAGTCTCCAAATGAGGACTGTACGTAGCATTGCTAAAAAATAAAATAAGTGACTATAAAAAGATAAATTAGAGAACATTCACACCTTCAAGACGTTTAGTTTTCAATGGAAAATATGCCATTTGTTTGCCTTGATTTCTTTTTTAACATTACTTGATGTTTGTTTGCCTCTTCGATATCCTTTTACACCGCTTGAATGCTTGTAAAATGGTGATAAAAACTAATATTGTAATGGGCAAGACGGTACGTAGAAGCACCATTTCATAAAAACTTATAGTGGAGAGTTTGTTTGTAAAATGGTGTAGAACATAGAAGCACCGCTTGCCCGTGATTGTCCGGTTTCCTATTTGCGTGAAAGCACTGGCTTCATAAACAATCTTTAACAAACCTTTTTGCTCTTTAACGATCTTCCTAGCCCGCGGTTTCGTTATCGCATAAAAGCACCGATTCATAAACAATCTTTAACAATACCGGTTGATGCTTGAGTACCCAAGTAATGCGGCATGAATCCAGTTTAAAACCGACTAATGCGGTACACATGCCAAGTCAGGAAGTGAACTTGACTTTTATTATAGAAAGAGTTTTTATAATCTGATGGACTATATATATCAATACATGATGATAAACAGTAAAATATTGTCGTGTTCTTTTTAGTCCATGCAAGTAGCAAGACTCGTTATCAAGTTCTTTCGGTAAAATATAGGATTAATCAGTCATGCCATGGTTGAAAAGAAATATATGTGTGTTTATATATATATATATATGTATATCATACACACATTTAACGACCTTCTCCATGACATTAATGTTACAATGGATCGTTAACCAGACCACAAGAGTAAGGCATTTGATCCTTTTTATTTTTTATTTTTTTTATATTGCAATATTTAAGATTGTCATAATATAATTTTATGAGTCGCTTCACACACTCCATAATTTTAATGGGTTTATACTAGTCTAAATTAAATTAATTGATTAATGAGTTATAATCATGAGATACAAATACCTCTATTTTCATGATTATTAATAAATCTAATTAACTACTAAGAGCATTAAGAGATTTCACTTTCAATATAATTTGTGTCTAGCCATCTATCGGAAGACACTCAGAAGTAAAGTTGTTAGTATGATTATTCTCACCTGATTAGATCCAACTCTTCGTCAAATTACTAGAAGAGAGATACATTTTTTGTTTTATGGAATTTTATTAGATCCAATAGAATGAGTGAAATCAATTCTAGCAATGAAAAATCATTTGAGTCTTTTTATGACTTAAGTTTTTAACAATCATAGCATTAGGATAAATTACTTTGTGTTGATGTACATGAGAGTTGCATAAATAGATTAAACTGCATTTGATGCTGAGATGATCTGAGTTGATATGTGAATAGTAATAGTTTGTGGATTCCATTGAGATGTAGTCACTACAAGAGAAAAGGTTTTTTGAGACAAAAAATTTTGTCTCAAAAAATCACAATTTTGTCTCAAAAAAGAATTGGAGACAAAAAAATTTCGTCTCCAATTTGTCTCTAAAAGGCTGTCTCAAAATGTTTTTGGAGACGAAATTTGATTTTCGTCTCCAAAAATCACTTTTAGAGACGAAATTATTCGAAACCAGTCGAAACCATTCGAACGGAGAATTTTTTTTGAGACGAACTAATTTCATCTCAATATCTTGTTCGAATGGAATATTTTTTTGTTCGAACCGACACGTCCATTCGAACGGAATAAAATTTTGAATCGAACAAATGACCATATTTGATACTGTTCGAACGAAATGAGTGTTCGAATGGAATATTTTTCCGTTCGAACCGACCCATCTATTCGAACAAAATAAAATTTTGAATCAAACAAATAACAATATTTGATACTGTTCGAACGAAAGGAGTGTGTGTGTTCGAACCAATAAATTTTGTTCGAATACAAATTACGTCCGTTCGAACTGTATTTCACGTTATTCGTTCAAATGGGTTATTTTTTGTTTGAATGGGTATTTGTTTATTTGAATGGATTTAGAAATGGTAATTTTCCGTTTGAACGGTATGAATCATACAGAACAGAACCAAATTAAATAAAAATACCATATTAGTATTACACAAAATACAATTCAAATGTCAATTGTTCAAATGTTTTGAAACTTTATAATAGAAATAACCCTAAAAAAAAATTAACTTTTACAATTATGGTGGTGGTGTAGAATTTTGTGACATAATTGACTGCAACTGAAGCATAGCTTTTTGTACCTCCATCTCCAATCTCTTCTGCATGTTCTCTTCTAATCTTGCCTCAAGACTTGCTGCTTGATCTAATCTAGTCAGCAACTCTTTTTCCTTGGACCTCAATCGCTCTATCTCAAGTGATGCTTCTTCCAATTCTTTAGTTTTGTCGTCATTCGATCTAGCTCGAGAAGAGGATGATGATGTTGAAGATGGTTTAACGCAACGTCCTAAACCCCTCAAATATCCAGAACGTGATCCAAGAACTTGAGAAAGGATCTGAGCATCGTTGACAGATGATGCATCAGATGGATCCGCAGTAACTTCTTTGAGAGATATCATCTTGTCCTACAAAAACAAAAGCATACTAGTTAGTATAAGTAACAAAACTATAGTCACAATGGAATTAAAGAAACTTAAACTTACATAATTTGTCTCTGCTTCGGGACTGGTCCAAACACCATCACGATTTTTATGTGATTTTGCATACAATTGGGTTAGATCATAGTCAGCAGGACTTTCTTCTTTCTGCAAAAAAAATATATATATTAGAACTTAAATAAAAAAAGTGTATTATATGTTAATATTTAACAGGGAGTAGAATAACTTACCATTTTGTTAGACAAACGATGAAAAGATCGAAAACCCGCATGATGGTGTATCTTTAAGTACGTATAAAAATAACCCTAAAATCCAAAACACTCCAACTCCTACAATTATTGGCATAAATTTGAAAGCAAAGCAAATATATGTGCAAAATTACATTACCAATCACCAATATTATATATATTTCATGTGATATTATATTATTAATTTAAGTGTTAATAATTCTTATGTTATAAGTTTTTGGATTAAATATTTTATAACTACTATTTATTAGTCTAAGTGTAATCAATTCCTATGTTATATATTATATTATAAGTTTCCATCTTAAATATTTTATAACTACTATTTAAGTGTAACCAATTCCTATGTTATATATTATTTATTAAGTTTTTGGATTAAATATTTTATAACTACTATTTATTAATCTAAGTGTAATCAATTCCAATGTTATATATTATATTATAAGTTTTTGGATTAAATATTTTATATCTACTATTTATTAATCTAAGTGTAATCAATTCCTATGTTATATTTATTAGTTTTCATTTTAATATAAGTGTAAAATATTTTATTATTATATTATGTATATAGTTTTTCATAACTCTATGTTATATATATATATATATTCTAAGTCCTATGTTATATAAGTGTTTTCAGTTCCTATGTTATATATATAGATATATATATATATATATATATAATTCCATATCCATTTTAAATCATTCTGTTCGAACGGATACTATAGCGTTCGAACGGTACAAACCCAGGTTCGCATTTAAATTCACTTTGTTTGAACGGGAAATAATAGCGTTCGAACGGTATTTTCCCAGAATCCAAACACAAAACAGAGACCAAATTCTTTATGCAGAAAATATCAAATTCACGACATTAAATATCTAAATTAGAATAGTTTCCTTCTATTGTAAATGGGATTGTAGAAACACAAATATTCCATTTCTAGATTAACATATGTTATTAAAAACTATAAATTATCAAAAAACCAAAAAATTAGGAATTTTACCTCAAATTTAAGCAATCCAAGCCAAATAGCAATATACAATACCTACAATGATATAAAACGCATTATGGCATAACCCTAAACCATGTCCAATAAATCAACTTGCTATGAAATTCGAAACACAAAAAAAAATTCAAAAATATATTACTTACCTTTTATACTTCTCTAATTTCTCTCAAGAATCCCTTCTCTTGGAGGCCAAGTATGTTCCTCTACCTCTCCACAACTTTCTCTCACTCCACAACTCTCAAAATTTCGCACAAAATGAAAATGAACCGGAGGTTTGTGGTATTTGAATCTGTGAATTCATGTTCGAACGGAAATTTTACTCATTCGAACATGAAAATTTCAAATTGCGCCAATTTTTGCCGCGATGTAATTTTTGTTCGAACGAGAAATTTACTAGTTCGAACAAAAAAAATAGAATATTCCTTGGCATATTCTTCAAATGTCCAGAAGATTCAAAGATATTTTCGTTCGAATGAGGAATTTTTAAGTTCGAACGGACTAACATTCAGAGTATTTGGCGCGAAGTTTCCCACCATTTTATTTCATGAAATAAAATCGTTCGAACGGTACTTTATTGAGTTCGAACTAAAGTCCAACTTTTTGGTATTTTATATACTAATAAGTCCTTTTTTTTATTTCTTTTTACATCAAATATTTAACATTTTAAATTTTTTTAAATAAATAAAAAATAAAGTTCGTTCCCCAATTTGGGCAAAAAAAGGTGAACAAAAAATAAAATCCGTTCCCCAATTTGGGCATTGCAAGCATTATATATGCTGACATATATAATTGTATTACTATTAATAAGTGAACAAAAAAAAAAAAAAAATGTGAATAACTAATATAGTAGTTATAGTATATTACTTATAGTACTTATTAATAGTATATAAGTAATATATATATATTAATCATATAAACTAATTGTATAGTTATCATAACTAATTCAATAGTTATAACTATATAGTAACTAGGATATAATATAGTACTTATTGTACTAGGCTACTTATAACTAATTAATAAGTACTATAAGTATATTAATTATCTTAAATATTTTATACTTATCATAACTCATTCAATAGTTATAACTATATAGTATCTTTCTATTAATATATAGTATAGTAACTAGGATGTAATATATTACTTATTGTACTAGCTATAGAACGAATAAGTACTATATATATTAATCATATTAACTAATTGTATAGTTATCATTACTCATTCAATAGTTATAACTATATAGTAACTAGGATATAATATAGTACTTATTGTACTAAGCTACTTATAACTAATTAATAAGTACTGTAAGTATATTAATTAAGTAAAAATATTTTATACTTATCATAACTCATTCAATAGTTATAACTATATAGTATCTTTCTATTAATATATAGTATAGTAACTAGGATGTAATATATTACTTATTGTACTAGCTATATAACTAATAAGTACTATATATATTAATCATATTAACTAATTGTATAGTTATCATTACTCATTCAATAGTTATAACTATATAGTAACTAGGATATAATATAGTACTTATTGTACTAGGCTACTTATAACTAATTAATAAGTACTATAAGTATATTAATTAAGTAAAAATATTTTATACTTATCATAACTCATTCAATAGTTATAACTATATAGTATCTTTCTATTAATATATAGTATAGTAACTAGGATGTAATATATTACTTATTGTACTAGCTATATAACTAATAAGTACTATATATATTAATCATATTAACTAATTGTATAGTTATCATTACTCATTCAATAGTTATAACTATATAGTAACTAGGATATAATATAGTACTTATTGTACTAGGCTACTTATAACTAATTAATAAGTACTATAAGTATATTAATTAAGTAAAAATATTTTATACTTATCATAACTCATTCAATAGTTATAACTATATAGTAACTAGGATGTAATATAGTACTTATTGTACTAGCAAAAGTAACTAATAAGTACTATATATATATTAATCATATTAACTTGTATAGTTATCATAACTCATTCAATAGTTATAACTATACAGTAACTAGGATATAATATAGTTATATTAAAATATTAACTTGTATCTTAAAATATTATAATACTATTATTATAATTAAAGTATTATCTTTAATTATATTAAAGTTAATATTAACTTTAATTATATTAAAGTATATATTAACTTTAATTAAATTAAAGCATTATAATACTATTATTAGTATTATTTTTATACTTTTGTACTTTGTAATATTAGTATTATTATACATTAGTATAGTAATATAATTAGAAATATATTAGTATAATAACCGTTCGAACGGGATATTGACAAGTTCGAATGGATTTTAATCCCTTTCGAACGGGTTTTTATTCCGTTCGAACGAGGTGTCACGATCTTTATACGCCCAGTTCGATTCCCATCAAACCTACACACTGCATTCGAACCCTAAGCCGCCGATTACCTCCAACTCGCCCCTTATCTTCGCCACCCAACCGCCACTTAACCGCCGTAGAAACAACGCATTTTTCGCTTCTAAGAGGTATGGGCCTCTATTGTTACTTTTTTTGGGATTAATGAGCTTTGTTTGGGAGGGGGGATTTCGAATCATTTTGGTGTAGTTGATCAATACAATGGATATTTAATCGGTATAAGTGATATAGATTCACTTCTTAATCATTTTTACCGATTTAATCGAGCTCTTTTGGTGTAGATTAGAGTTTCGGCCATGGCTGAGTTGACTCAGCCATGGCTGTTTGGCTTCGATCTCGTTCGAACGCTTTCTATTCCATTCGAACGCGATATTGCCAAACAGATTTATTTCTGTTCGAACAAAAACTTACCGTTCGAACGAATATTAATTGCCTGTTCGATTGGACAGAATCTTCCATTCGAACAACTATACTAGTTCGAATGGAAGATTCTTAGTTCGAACGGGTTATTTCAATACAGTTCAATCTAAGTGTAATTCTTAAATATTATATTTTAAATATAATATTTATAATTATATTCTTAATTTTCTTGTGGTTAAACAGTATATTAATGGCATCTACCGGACGAAAACGTGCAAGAGACCAAGTCAGTGAAATTAGTACTGGACCAGCTCCTGCTCAGGCGTCACGCTATGTAAGTGGAGGTAGTCTACCATTTGCACTGCTGATATCTAACTTCCTACTCCGATCAGGGGTTACAGTGTCAGCGACTGAGCGGAGGTCGCCACAGATGGGGCCCCTCAACAAGATCACATTCAGCAAGAGCGAGGGGCACTTGCGGAAGACTGCACCAGGACAGCCTAGTGCCCCGCCCACCGATCCAGCTTCTACTACTACTGCCGTTGTTGAGAGACAGCCTCCTGGGGCTACTTTGGATCAGGTACGAGCTCTATTTGTTGAGTTCGTTGAGCCCATCATGGAGAAGCTTAGGGATTTGGATGGACGCGTGAAAATGTTACAAGAGGATGTTGATCTGCTCAACACCAAATAATCTTTTTTAGTTATTATTTTACTTTTTTATATTGTATTGAACATTATATAGTTGAGATGTAATTAATGTATAGTTTTTATTTCTCGTGTTTGCTACTTTATTTATTTTTTTCATTTTACTTGCCATTCATGATAATATAAAAAATAATACTATCTTTAAAGTTATATTTATATAATTTAACATAAAATAAATCATTTTTATCGAAAAAATAAAATTAAAAATATATGTACAAATTAATAATGATAAACAAATTAATGAAAAAAAGTTCCTTTCGAAGTAATAAATTTAAGTTCGTATGGTTATTAACTTTCCCCGGGAAAAAAAATTTAATTTTTCGCCAATATTATTACTGTTCGAACAGATCATATACTGTTCGAATAGAATTAATTGGTTGTTCGAACATTTTTTCCCCGTTTGAACAGTTTTTGTTTTTGAGACGATTTTTTTCGTCACAAAATATTCCGTTCGAATGGATATTTTTTCGTTCGAATGAAATTTGTATCTGAGGCAGTTTTGGAGACGAAATGAAAAATTCATCTCCAAAAATGACTTTTAGAGACGAAATTTAGTTCGTCCCTAACTAATTTCGTCCCTAAAAATCAAATTTCTTGTAGTGAGTTGAATGTACATAGATTGATATATGCGTTTAAATTTAGAACCTTTTACACGTCATCCCTACAATATGCACCGTACATGATTTTTTACTTTTTGTTTTATTCTTGCTAAACTAAAGGAATTTTTCTACTCATAATTCATACACTACACATTTGGTAAAGAAAAAAAATATATAAAAAAAATATAAAAAAATCAATTGTGGTGTGTGATGTAGAAATGATGAGTAGAATTTTTCTAAAATTTATTAAGTAAGTTGAGATTAGTTTAACTTTTTTATAAAAAGTTAAAAAAATATAGTGAATTCTATCAGCGATTAATTTGAGATGAATTGACATAAGTTTGTGTTTCAAACATAAAAGAAACACTTTGTATGTTTTGGGTGTATTTACTTTGAAGAGCTAAGACGTTTATTCTGAGTATTTAAGATCAATTGAGTATTCACCCTTTTTAAAAGTGATGGCTATCATGCCACTCCTCATCATGACAATCATGGTGTGACAAAGATCATCACCCTTATAACCCAATCCTGGCTAGCGGTTGGCTGCGTGAATGAGATGATCATGGTGGGTTGAGCTATAGGGATGATCTGCTGCATGCTCCCCATCACCTGCCATCACCAGTACTGCACGGCTGGGTACAAACTTTTTAATTTTGTTTCATGTTTTGCATAGGATGGATAGAGAGGTAATTTTGTATAGTTTTATGGGTTAAACAATAAAAATAAAGTTTGTGCTTTGCCCTTTTAGATAGTTTAGTTTGAAGTTTTAACATGTACAAAATTTTTATAAAATTAAACACATAAATTGACGTGACTCATATGATTCTTAATTCGTTAAAATTTTTTACAATAAAAATAATTTTATAATCTAACATATCATATAAAATCAAATCACTTTATAAATTTACTTTTATAACTAATTTATTTATCTATTTTTTTTTAAATTAAAAAAACTCTAAAAAAATAGTTAAATATGATTGATCATAGTAACAATAATATTTATATTCATATATATTCATATATATATGTATATATATATACATATATATATATAGCTAAGGGCGCGGCTACTCTGCTGCCCCAATTTGACTGTTGGGCGTACTGCCCATGTAAAATTTTTTTTTTTTTTACAATTTTTTAACATATTTAAATACGTTTAAAAAATAAAAAAATATACTAATACATTTAAAATCACTTCCTTAATTATTAAGTAAAAAAAATTTTTTTTTTGATAAATAATCAAATTGAGGTATCAAAATAAGTCGGCATACTAATATTTTTCATATAGCTAATTATGCATGTGGTGGGCACCGGCAAGCAGCTTTAAAGGTGGGTTTGGATGTTGAAATGAGTTGAGTTGAGTTGAGTTAAGATGGTAAAATATTGTTAGAATATTATTTTTTAATATTAAAGTTATTTTAAAATTTGAAAAAGTTGAATTGTTTATTATATTTTGTATTGAAATTTGAAAAAGGTGTAATGATAAATTGAGATGAGTTTAAATGAGTTGGAATGAGTTTGGGATCCAAACGCACCCTAAATCTCTCAGTCAAACCAAACCCCAAATTGCGCGGTTCCATGCCATCAACGTGAAATTATGTTATTTATCAGAGCAATGACAATCTACAAAAGAGAAAAAAAATTAAAAAAAAAAAGTATGTAAAAGGAAGTTTGAACATAAGACATAATGATGTTAATATATGTCGGGACAGGGAAATGCACGTGCGTCACCGAAATCATCGAGATGCATTCTAACTAAAAAGATGCACCCGCACGTGACTTTTGGTCAAAGGTCAAAAGTTTTATTGCCTTAATTAATCATCTTTTTTATTTTAACAAAGCAATGGGGAAGCCGAAGATAAGAACGATGATTAGGACCCACTTTAAAGGAGTAAATTCTCGTCTATCCATCCCCTCATGAATAATTCATATAATACATGTGCGTGTGTGAGCAACCTAGACCATGATCATGTCAATCAATGCCACGTGTTGTGGATGTACGTGGCTCGATCTTATGAATTAATATTCTTAAGATTTTTCTTACTTTTTTACGAGAGATCTTCTACTCACAAGTCGGTGTAGAGGATCACATACACTCTATACTATTTAAATGATATAATTTAATTTATAACATAGTTTTTTTTAATGAAAACTATCGTCAATCATTCATAAGAGAAATTTATATCCACGATCGGATACATTCTAGAATCTCCCTTATCAAACATGAGATGATCATAAACCTAAACAATTCATTTAGAGTTTCTCTAATACACTATTTCTTTTTGTGATTAGTATGATTTTCTCTATTGCTGATACTCTTTATAGACAAACATTCAAGAAACAACACTAGTTGCCTAAATAGAGACTTAATATCACACTTCATAAGAGATGACTCAACAATATATTGCCCACATTGGCTTACATGTAAACTTTTTCTTTTTTTAATTTTAGAAGATAAATATTCATACATATATATATATATAAATATATAATTGATCTGAATGGCCTCGTGAGATTTATGAATTGTATAAAAATAATCTAAAGTAATTAAGAGATAAATAGATATAAAAAATAGGTTTCACAACATTTATTTTTATCGAGTGAATTTTTATAACATCGTTAAATGTTGATTAAATATTGCAAAAGCTATATATTTACTCGTTTATAATCTGTCACCAGTTGAGTAAAAGGAGGAGGAAGTGATGAGAGTTTGTTTTTGTTCATATACTAAAAGTTGATGAATCTATAGATAAACTAATAGAGACGTGTACTCTAAGCCTATAAATGTACTTTAATTAATCCAATGAATCGTATTTATATATACAAGGAGTACAGTATACACATTCCCTTTGTCTAGATGCAGCATCTGTACTGATGTCACATGCCGTTTCAAAAGGATGGATCGATGTACCCCACGAGCAAGTTGGCATGCAATTGGCAAATTAAGCTGCAACTTGATCTGCCAAAGGATTAGTTTTGATCTTTGAACCCTGAAGAGGAACAATGAGCAGGCAGGAGTACTTACATACATATATACGAGTTAAGGGACTGATCCACATGATCATCTTAACTTAGTTGATTTTCTTGTTTACATGCCATAGGGCACATACCCTACCCCATGAACTCCAAAAGGATGAACTCAATATTCCTTATTATAATTAAATATATAAAATAATTATTTAATGACGGTTGGTAAGTGGGTTAAAACTCATGACCTATCACTACAAGAAAACGACAAATCAGATTATTTAAAATGAGAATGACTAGTACTTGCAACAAAAACAGACTCATTTTAAAGAAAAGAATCATTTCATAAGAAATAACTAGTCATAAATAAGTATTTTTCTTCTAGTGTATGGAGTATCCATATCGATTAAGATTATGGGTATTGTATAATTCAATAGTTAAATAACTCTGCCAGTTATTTACTTAATTAAGTTCCCACCCAAGTCACCATCAGATAATTATTAATCACCCATTAATTATAAGATTCTTAAAAAATAGAGTTTTACATTTATTATCGACGGGACTGAAAGAACAAAAGAATTAAGGCTTCGTTTAGATCCCCAACTCATCCCAACTCATCTCAACTCATCATTACACCTTTTTCAGATCTCCATACAAAATATAATAAACAATTCAACTTTTTCAAATCCCAAAACAACTTTAATATTAAAAAATAATATTCTAACAATATTTTATCATCTCAACTCAACTCAACTCAACTCACTTCAACATCCAAACTCACCCTAAGTCTCTCCGCTCTCTCTATAATTATCTTAAATGTAACCCATAATTCTTGATTTTAAGTGACTAGAAGTGCAATCTCGATAATTGAACGTTAGTTGTAATAATAAGACAAGTAAAATATTCTTGCACTCAGAGCTAATTCTAAGAAACCTTTGTCCTACTACAAGTAAAAAGACCGTTTCAAGTTCCTTTATTGTGTAAGTTACATATAAAGTTATACATCCATGGTATAAATGCTTGACAGTAGCAGTATAGAACAGTACTACCTAAGTAAACACAGTGATTTACAAATCGTGCAAGAGAGAGAGAGATTAATGGCGGCGATCGAACGGGTGAGGAAGAATATTCAAGGCCTAGTGCTAATTAATTGCTGGCAGTGATCAGAAACAGATGATGAATACGTAAATGATCAAGAAGAAGCTGCTAGCAAGAATATATAATATTGAAGTGCAGTTGGACAGGTAGCCATAACTTCACAACCAGGTGTCCCTATCAATTAACGCAACGTGAAGCCACGCACGTCTCATGCAAAATCAGCTGGGAGTACCCCGTCCGTTCATGTGAAAACGAATAGAAACAAACGTCAAGGAAAACCCTACTGCTACGTACGCTCTTTGCTTTCATTATTTAGTTCCGCCGAAGTCCCTACGAATCGGCCTACTCTACGTGCAATGTGCTTGTGTTTGTGTGTGTGTGTGTATATATATATATATATTATATGTTAATCTCGGTCTTATATGTATCTGTAAATTGGTACTTCGCTACCGATTGTTGCAAAAATTCTAGTTTCCTTGAAGGGGAGAGAGAGAGAGAGGGGAAATCATGAGGCCTAAAATTGGTGGTTAGCTGATCTCATTTTCTTGATGACGATCATCAAGTGGCAACAAAAATTGCCGAGCTATGCTGAGAAATATTTGGTCCGGCACATATTATTTTTGTTCATGTTATAATGAGAAGAAACGAGGTAAAAAGAATAATATTATTCATCATTCTCTCATTATTCCATAACGTAGCATTAGACACTCGTAAATTTGGATCAACCAATATTGTTAATATATGCATTAATTCACCGCTAATTGTCAAATTGAATGGTCAAATTCTGCGTTACTAATTTGAGAAAAAAATTGTTTTTACGAATTAAGATCAAATTAACAGCATATTCATGAGTTTCAAGAATTCGATCCATCATGTCTAATTGTGAACTTTTATACATAGTTATTAATATTGCTTAGACTTTGTCACACATGATACCGCAAATATAATTTGAAATGTTTAGCCACATAAACCCAACAAAATAGTTGGAAAAAATTAATGTTAATAGTTTTTAATTAAAGATAACATAGGATGCTGCAGAATTTAATCAACTACTGTCTGCATAGGTCTTGCCGGTCTAGATATGGTAGCATAGGATCGAGAGACACATATACATATACATATGGTTCTCAAATCACATGAAAATCCATGAAAGTGGGGGACCCCAAATCGCCGAGGAAATTCGCCTGATCATCGGGCTCACTGTTTCCCATTTTCTCCGGTTACTGGTCTCGCACTCCCATGGCCGGCCTCTCTCATGGCCGAAAAGCTTTTTTTGGCCTTGAGTTTTGAATTCTTTTAAGGACCATATTATATGTTTTTACTAGGTATTTCTCTGCTGCTTTGTGTCTTTCACTTGAATAAGCGCAGGTCATGAGTATTTCCTCTGTGTATTACCCTTTTCTCTCCTTTTTAATTCTTTGGTTTGAAAAGTGTCGGTAAATCTCAGCTTTTGCTTTCTCTGCTACAGAACTTAAAGAGAAAAGGAAGTTAAAGAACTCATGTGAGGGAAAGGTCCATTTTTTTTAGAACAATTTGGTCTCAATTATTTCACTGGTTTAATTAATTTGAAAGTGCCAAAGATCTTGAAACAATTGAAAAAAAAAAAAAAACCCTACTCATAAGTAGAAAATAAAAAGGATTTGAGTTATCATGAGTTGGTCATGATGAGCAGTCAATACGGCCAGTCATCGGGAGATCGATAAACTAGTAATCCTGTTTTGAACGTCGAAGATTGATTAGGGAAAAACAAAAGAGCTGGCTCCAGTAATGATGTCGATAGTTCTCTAAAGTTGATGAATTCGAGCAATTCATTCAAATATTAAGATAAAGAGTTATTATGCATCAGTCATATTTACTCTTACATTTTATATTTATAATTTTTTCATAAAATATAAGAATATTTATTTTAAAATATAAGGATATTTTTTATAAAATATAAAATGTGTAGTAGTAAATAGTGACTCATGAAAATAATTTTTTCATTAAAATATTCAAACTGGCCTGACTTTGAGTCCTAAACCCTAAAATAATGTCCCCGTCTCTTTCTTTTGTTGCATGTTTAAAGTCATGAATGTTTCGTTTTTTAAAAACCTGAAAGATATTGCTCCCAAATTAATGTACTGTAGAAACTAGAATGCAATTCTTTGCATTTAAAATAGTTTGGGGAAAAAAAAACAGGGATTTGGATATGAATGTTTCCACTCATCGGATCCACGTCACATCGAACTCCGACCCACGAACGGTCCAAGTAGGAAAGCTGCATGTAAGACAAGTGTGTAGAGTGCATAATTAAAAGAACAGGAAAAAACAAGGGGCCAAGAGTAAACCGATTAAGCCGAAAAAATAAATTAGTATATAGTAGTAGCTAGGAAGTCTCCAATTTCCGCTAGCCCGGATCTCTCGCGAACTTGTTTCAGACAAATTTTCTTCTGCGCAGAGCCAAAAGTCACTTGCCTCATTTTTTTAATCTTACCATTCCATCTATACATGTTTATATGCTTATTCATCTCTCTCGCTCTCTTTCTGAAACTCATCACTTTCTCAGGCCCTCCTCACTTTTGAAAGAAACCCTCTGATCTCTCTCTCTCTCTCTCTCTCTCTCTCTCTGTGGTTTTACGCCGTTTGGCTGCTGAAACCGTTCGACACAGTCCTATTTAGAAGTGTACACCTGTTTCTACTTCTCTTTCTTAAGTGAAAGTTGCAGTTTTTGACGCTGTCTTTCAATCCTCGCACAAAATGGATTTGGGTTTGCATGCATTGTCTTGCTAGCTAGGACCATTAATTTGCCGTACTCGTTATATTTTAACGTTTGGAGCTTTGTCAGTCTCGACGTCAACTTATTTTTGACTGTAATAGCATCGTGATTATCGTACGTCTGCTCAAGCGTGTTTTGATTATCCCAGATGATGGTTTTTTAGTAACGGCTGGGGTAATTTCGGTTTTGGGGTTAAAAGTTGGTTTTATTTTGTTTGTTTGTTTCCTGAGATTCTGTTTTATATATGGAAAATAATCTTGTTTGGTTCTTCTTCAGATTTTGGAGAAAGGAAGCAGAGAAAAGCAAAAGGAAATAATGGCTCCTACAACTAACTGGTTATCGTTCTCGCTGTCCCCGCTGGAAATGCTGAGGTCCTCCGAGTCTCAGTTCATGACCTATGAGAGTTCCTCCACTGCCTCTCCCCATTACTTGATCGATACCTTCTATGCAAACGGTAAACCGAACTTTTTTCTCCGAGTGTAAGACGCTTAGGTCCTGTTTGGCTGCTTAGAAATTACGGGAAAAAAAAGTATATGCTGGTATTTTGTCAAAAGTACCAATGGAGAACAACACTGGGTTATTGGCTTCCAAAGTGTTGTTGCTTTCATTTTCTCAGCAGTCAACACCATATAATTTCTAAAGCTCACTATATTTGTGATGATCCGCAAATCACGGTGCTCAGTCTGGTGAAAACTAACCCCACCTCTTTCCACAGATTTGTTTGGCTGCTGAGAAAACTGAGAGAAACAGTGTACAATACGTTTGAATCAGCGTGTTCTGTGTTTTTCCCGGTTTTCAAAATTAAAAGGTGCTCTTCGGCAGTGCCTGACAGAAACCAGGCATAGAAATGGATTGATTGCATTAGGCTCCTTTAAATCAATGATGTTGTTTTGTCAGAGTCCTTATATCGATAAATCTAAGTACCATGAAAGAGATCTAAGCCCTTATATCCTCCATTTTCTTTTTCTCTGCAACTAAATCGCTATGGCTATGTTGACCTAGAAAAGTCTTTGACAACTACTCGGATTAAGTCACTGAGTCACCATTTACGTTTTTCGTGTAGGTTGGACAACCCCGAAGTCCCAAATCTTCTACACTGATGGAGAAGAGAACCAAGAAGCCAAAGAAGCTCAAGCCCAAAGCTGCCTAGCGGATTCATCCTTTTTCACGAGTTTCATTGATCCACAAACCCAAAACCAGCCAATTCCAAAGCTCGAAGACTTTCTCGGCGATTCATCGTCGATGGTTCGGTACTCTGACAGCCAAACCGAAACTCAGGACTCGTCCCTGACTCAAATCTACGACCACCAGGGTTCGGCATACTTCGACGAGCAGCAAGATCTGAAAGCTCTAGCTGGGTTTCAAGCTTTCTCTACTAACTCAGGCTCTGAAGTGGATGACTCGGCGTCCATGGCTAGAACTCAGCAGGTGACTTGTGCCGAGTTTGCGACTCAATCGTTTGACTCATCTGGAAAAGAGTTGGGTTTCACAAACAGTGGCAATGCCAGGGGTGCTCTCTCACTTGGGGTTGTTCAGAGCCATGAAAAGGCCGTTGTCTCGGCTGAGTCTGATAAAACTAAGAAGCTGGCTGACACTTTTGGTCAGAGAACTTCAATCTACAGAGGGGTCACTAGGTATAAACCATTCAATAGTCTACCATAATCTTTTGTTTTGTTCTTTTGTTTAATCCTCAGTATCGATGTTATTGTCGTTGATTTTTTGTTTGTGTCATGTTACCAAAGTAAAATGATTCCTTCAAAATCTCATGTTTTGGCCTTAGAGATGGAAGAGTTTATATATATGTGTATATATATATATAGTAGGAATCTAGGGGGTCCTGCGAGTAATATTTTAAAATGATGTGAAGAAATAAAAAAGATGCTTGAATTTGAACTGATCATCAGAATGATTTATAAAGTTCTCTGAACTTTGTATTGTATGTGCATTGATCTTGCAGACACAGGTGGACGGGTAGATATGAAGCGCATCTATGGGATAACAGCTGTAGGAGAGAGGGTCAGGCTAGAAAAGGGCGTCAAGGTCCTCTCTCTCCTCTTTCTCTCTCTATTTATTACGTTTTGTATATGAAGCCAACTTGCACTTCTTTCCCATCTGTCTTTTTTTGACTGACTGACTGACTGATGGCATATATACATACATGCACAGATGATGGTACTTGCTTGTATTTCTGCTTACGCTGTTCTGAATTTTCTTTTCATTTCTTCCTTTCATATCGATTTGATCTCTGGTGCCGCCATTTTGCTCATTAGATTTTCTCACTCGAAGGCACAAAACGAGGCTAGCTGGGGTCCGTATTCATTGAGTTTGCAAGGCTGTTGTTGTTTGAGTTGATGCGACCCCCACCCACCAACCATTCACAAGACGTTACACTCTTCAATAATGTCTCTGAGCACCTGTCTGATATTTTCTGAGTTTGCCTTTCACTTTTTGCTTTTGCTTTCATGCATCATGGACCAAGCCTTGACCACACCACCCTTATGAACCAAAACAAAAACCAAAAAAATTTCCACCTTCGAAAAGCCCCCGCTGTTGTCGCTGAAATTTTGTAGTGGGTGATCTGGGGTTTAGTGGAGGTGTCTAGTGATATATTGGCTCAGTTCTGGTTCATCTTTTCTGGGTAGAGAGATGGAGCGAACGAACTTGAAAACAATTGCAGAATGAGATTGGTTGTTTAATTGTTAAAATATAAAATAAATAATAAAATCTACTTCTTCCTCTTAGATTAAGCTTCTGGGACAAATGATGATTTTACGTGATATCAAGCAGAGGTCTTAAATTCGAATCTTGATTTTATACTCTACCCAATTTAACTAAGTATTTCACGTGTTGGGCTATCTATTGAGAGAGGGAGAGTCTGGCCCACACGTGAGGGTGAGTGTTAAGTTATAAAATAAATAATAAAATCTATCTTTTTTCATCAGCTTAAACTTTTGAGACAAGTGGTGATTTCACATTAGTTAATCTCTTACTAATTACCTTTGTAACCTATAAATTTTGAGTTCAGAATGTGGAAAAGAGATGACACATAACATGGGTCCTATATTATTTATTGTCACTTGTATAAAATTTTCGGACAACATAAAATAAGTAATGAATGTTGTCTGGTTCATGCATGTCTATTATTTATATCTTTTGAGCATATGCTACAAGCTATGGCATGCAAATCACGTTGTTTGTTGTTTGTTGTTTTTATATATATTTTTATTTGTTTCGAGAAATAATATTTCTGCAGTAAATTTTGACCATTTTATATATATAATTATTATTATATAACACTCACGTTCCTACTCCTTTTCTTTAATGCATGTAACGTGGGACCTTGCATATCTGGCTTTTGCTACTTTGAATTTGTTCTACAGTGTACCTGGGTAAGTGGTTTTCCCTGTTTCCTTTTTCAGCATTTCCTTTAGAATTTACGTTTTATCTAATTCTGGAATAAGAAATTTCTGTAATATTTTTATTATTTTAATTTAATTATATTATATATATCTACTTGATGTATATATATTATCAGGTGGATATGACAAGGAAGAAAAGGCAGCTAGAGCTTATGATTTAGCAGCTCTGAAATACTGGGGCCCCACTGCAACCACAAACTTTCCAGTAAGATCATATGCTCTAATGCTCTCAACTATTTTATGCTATGATGTCTTTGTTTCTGCATGAAAAACTACGTGGCCTTTATCATGGAACTTGAATCAGTACCCAGCAATTCATTTTGGCTTTCCCTTTTCAAGGTTTCGAATTACACCAAAGAACTGGAAGAGATGAAACTTGTAACCAAACAGGAATTCATTGCATCTCTGAGGAGGTAATTAAGCTTTGTGCCATCTGTATTTATTGATTTTTTTTTATTAATTCAGAAGTTTCTTGATCTGATTTCCTGTTTTCCTTTCAGGAAAAGTAGCGGTTTTTCAAGGGGAGCCTCCATATATAGGGGTGTGACAAGGTCTGGATATTTAGATGCATAATTGAGAAGTTCTTTTGCCTTTGATTATATATATTACCATTATCATTCCTGTTTCTGTTTTGGAATTTTTGAGATTTTTGTTCTTCAATGGTTTCATTTCTGTTCATCATCTTTACAATGGAGTCACATATATTATTTTGGTGCTCCAGGCATCATCAACAGGGTCGTTGGCAGGCGAGAATTGGCCGTGTTGCCGGAAACAAAGACCTGTACCTTGGAACCTTTGGTAAGAAAATATATTTGGGTGGGTTCAGTGATATTGCTACTAGAATAGAAGTGATTCCCTGGTTTGTTCAAACTCACCTTGTATTTGTAAATGAAATTTTGTTCAATCATTGTTCTGTCATCGGTTCTTGTTAAATTTTTCCTATTCATAGCTTGAACTGTTCGGTGAAAGATACATGAAAAATGGATGACTTGACATTGTTTGTGGTTGAATGGTGGCAGCCACTGAAGAGGAGGCAGCAGAGGCATATGATATTGCAGCAATAAAGTTTAGAGGTGCAAATGCTGTGACCAATTTTGAGATGAACAGGTATGATGTGGAAGCCATTTCCAACAGTTCTCTACCCATTGGCGGGGCGGCTAAACGCCTGAAACTTTCACTAGAATCTGAACAAAAACCATCACTAAACCATACCCAGCAACCCCCAACAGGCAGTGGCAGCAACAGTATCAATTTCACTTCAATTCAGCCCCTTAATGCCATTCCATCTGGTATTCCGATTGATGCGGCGGCTGCACTGTATCATCATCACTTTTTCCAGCACCTTCAACCTAATAACACCAGTACTTCTGACTCTCCTGGCTCTTCAACCATTACTGCCTCAACTACTAATATGTTTCCACCACCAGCTGAGTTCTTCTTATGGCCTCACCAGCACCAGCCCTACTGATATGTGACCTGGAAGTTCTCACTTCATTGCCGACGGTGCCCCCAAATAAGTCGGCTAACATTACCGGAAGCTCTTGTTGTGGGCACCGTCCTATGCTGACTCACATCGATCTGACCCTTTTTCACAGTTTCACTCTAATTCACCTCTCAACCTGGGGCGAGCGAAGGCAGGAGCAGGAGGTTTTTTGTCTGAAGGCTTAAAAGTACCAAGTTTCCTTTAGGAATCTGGATTTTGTAAGTAACTTTGGTTCAGTCTCGTTAGAAGTTAAAGTACTGGGATGAATACTTTTGAACGGGGCATCCATCTAACTGCAAAAGTTTTTTTAAAGTATTCTTCCATATATGCTTGCATTTTTATGATCCGTTTTGAGGTGTTGCTCCCACATTCTTGTTGGTCAGAGTAGAATCTTAGGCTGGACGGATGGACTCGATAAAAGCATATGGGGGAAGCCATCTACTTTTCTTTTCGTCAGACTAGAATGCAGTACTGATAGTTGACGTTAGAGCAATTTTGCCTCGCTAACGCTCCACAGTTTCACTGAACAACCATCACTTCCACTGGCCAGTTTTGTTGGATATACTCGAGAAAAGTCATCAGACCACGCCCTTTTTTTATGCTATTTGAACTGAGAAACAAAACACCACGCATCAGGGAAAAAGCCCATAAGAACCTCCAGTGTTCGAAATTAACTTGTAATATTATGGATCAACTAATAATGATGTATATTACTATGTTGTAGTATCAACTAGTTGCTAGCATAACCCAATTGAAGATATGTCTAAAAGAAATCAAGAAACCTCCCATTATACACATCTTGAACATAATCTTAGCCTGCAATTTTACATATATAATCCATGCTTCCATAGAGTGTTTCAATGTTATGTACTGAGGATAAAAATGATTTTAAAGAAGATGGTGGTGTGCACACAGTTCATAACATACACAGGGAGTACGTAAATTAACTATTCAGGTTTTAGAAATTCTGGTCAGCCCCACAATATAGAACATTGGAGTTGCCCCCCTATACGCCCTATTCAAAAAATTGATAAATATTAACAGTGGAAACTAGAATTAACAGAGTAAATCAGAGCACGAGCATGAACTATTAAAAGAAAAAGATCCTTTAGTCATTTCACAGAGAGACATGTAGATATACGTGTAGAAATTACTATAACTCATGTTAAGAATAAGAATCACAATTATTAAAACATAGTTTAGAAGATGTACCTGCATAAGACATAGTTTAGGAGATGTAGTTAAATCTTCTCCTCCTTGCTCCTTACAAAAGTATTAACTTTTAATGGGACAAACCAATAGACACACACGGAGAGGAGAGGGGACCTAGCCTTAATATAAAAAACTTATGGAGTCCTCCCACTAAAGACTCTTAACTCTAATTAAGGTTCATAAAATTTCTAGAATAAAATCTTTGAACTTTCTGGCCTACATATGTAATTTACCACATCAAATAGGATATAATCCTATACGACTAAGGTGCAAAAAACCCAAGTGATCACTCAATATATTGGGCTTAACCAAAATACCATTATGAGTTATACATTTAACCCGTTTTTAGAAAATACAAAATATACAATGAAATGGAAGCCCATATTTTGAAATTATTCTAACATTCTCCCACTTGGCAAAAATCGATTGCAATAAAATGAAAATTTATTTTGAAAATGACACTCTAGTTAGACTACATAGGTGACCACACACATAGCTCTAATGATGGCACCTTAAAAAATATAATCCTATCCAACAAGAATATCAACATCGAACATGGAAGTCATTACACCACTTAAACAATGTAAGACCACTCCACATCTACAAATGCTAACATCCTTATCCACATGGATCTTCATCCTTGACCAATATGGTAGTATGTAGTGTGAACTTAGCACCAATGTGATAAAAAATGTGCTAATTCAGATAAGTCCTTATACTCCAAAATGAAGCCACTTGTCTCTAAAAGAGACTCATCTTATGTCTTTATTTGTTATATCTCAAAGTTTTAATGATATAATAATAAAATACATAAGCCAAATACATGCTCAAAACATAGTTTATGAATATGAGAGATATATGTATTATTATTATTATTATTATTATTATTATTATTATTATTGGAAAGGTTGTACTGTAAAACATATGAGTTGCCTACGTACCTCGTAAAGGGATAAAGTCAAAATATAGGTCTTCTATATAAGTAACTCCCACCAACCAAAAAATCAAAATTTCCACAATACCCACATTAGCAACATGTGTCTTAAAAATTTTAGGAGCGAGTCTCTTAGTCAAAGGATTTGCAATCATCGTCTTTGTATTTATCTCTTACCACAAAATACTTGATGTCAATGGTCTTGGACCCACTAGAACTCTTATTATTCTTTAAAAAGAACACCAAAGCGTTATTATCACAGTAAATAGTAATTAGCCCCTAGATGAAATCAACAACTTTCAGTCCAGAAATAAAATTTCTTAACCAAATGGCTTGGACCATAGCTTCATAACATGCTGCAAATTCAATCTACATAGTAGAAGATGGCACTAGAGTTTGGTTAACAACTTTTCCAACAAATATCATCCCTAGCCAGCATAAAAACATAACCTGAGGTTGAATTCAAATCATCTTGACATCCACTAAAATTAGAATTTGAGTAGCCTACCATCTCAAGGTGATTTGAATGCTGGAAAGTAAGCATGTAACTTTTAGTCTTCTTCAAGTATCTCGTAACTTTCTTAGTTGTTTTCCAATGCTCATGCTCTGAATTTGATTGAAACCTACTAAGAACACTGACTGCATAGGCTATATCTGGTATAGTGCAAACTTGAGTATACATTAAGCTCCCCACAACACTTGCATATGGTATGTGCTTCATAGCTTTCCTTTCTAGCTTATTCCTTGGACGTTGAGCAATGTTGAAATTATCCCCTTTTATGATAGGTACATAACCAGGGGTACAATTTTGCATTTCAAACCTCTGAAGAACACGCCGTATATAAGCCTTCTGAGAAAGTCCCAACAAACCACGACCTCTATCACGATATACTTCAATGTCAAGCATAAAAAAAAGCTTCCTCAAGATCTTTCATCTCAAAATTAGCAGATAACATTTTTTTTATCCCATTAAGTAATCCCAAGTCATTGCTAGCAAACAAAATGTCATCAACATACATAATAAGAAAAATAAAGTTTCTCCCATTGGTTTTGAGACAAATTCATGGGTCAACTGTATTTTCAACAAAATCAAGAGAAATTACAATCTCGTCAAACTTCAAATATCATTGTCGGGATGCTTGCTTGAGGCCATATAAAGATTTTTTCAACGTATACACCAAGTTTTCTTTTCCCTTCAGAACAAAACCTTCAGGCTGTCTCATGTAAACCTCTTCATTAAAAAATGTTGTCTTTACATCTATCTGATGAAGCTTCAAATCCTAGTGTGCTACAAGTGCCATGATAATTCTAAAAGAATCCTTGGACGAAATTGGTGAACAAATTTTCATTATGTCAATGTCCTCTAGATGAGTGAACCTTTTTGCAACCAATTTTGCATTCTTTCGTTTAGCATTTCATTTTGATTCCAATTTACTTTTGAAAATCCACTAATTGTTTATAAGAGATTTCACCAAAATGAGCCAAATATATTCTATATAAATCATCACATATGGCCATTTCCAAACAAACGAGAATTATAAAACAAATCAACCATTCCATTACCAAATTTGAAGGGAAAACAGGAATCATCAAATTTTGATATAGAAATTAAATTTCGTCTCATTGTCGATACAAAAACTGCGTTCTCCAAAACAAGAGAAAAATTAGGCTCCGAGCATAACTTTACTACTCCTATAAACTCAACCTTCACTTGAACTCCATTCCCAACGCATAAGCTCATTTCATTCTCACTTGTCATCTGTTTGCTTATGAACCCTTGCAAGAAATTCATAGTATGACTCTATCCACCAAGAATTTAAAGGTACATCTACTAAACAAGACGCAAAACAAACTAAGGCCAATGTGGTACTTGTGGAACTCTTCTTCTTCTTTAACCAAGCCTTAAACTTAAAACAATCATTCTGCCAATAATTCTTCTTTTTGCATAACTTAAATTGATCATTTGTCGTTGTAGTTCTTTTAGCACCACCAGAAGTCTGAACTCCAAAATTTTTGTTATGCTGATTTTGGAGTGACTTATTGCTTTTATGGAACTTAGACTTATGATTATGAGAAAACACTTTATTCGGTGGTGGCTGAAAAGCCAATTGCACAGTTTTAAGTTTTCAACAGTCTCACGAAGCATCCTATACTCATCTTGTGCGCATGCTGTAATTAAATCATTCAAATCTCATTTTATCTCATTGAGCATTATAAGTAACCTTTAGCTAACTAAACTGGTTAGGAAGGCTATTGAGAACATGATAGATCAGAAAAGGCTATGCAATGAAAACTTTAGGCTAGGCTTGGATACAAAGATAATTTCAACTCATCTCATCTAATCATTACAATTTTTTCAAATTCTCACACAAAATATAATAAATTTTTTAAATTTTAAAACAATAATAATATTAAAAAATAATATTCTAACAATATTTTATTTAACTTTTAACTTTCATCTCAACTCATTGCATCTCAACTCACTATTCAAACCTTACCTAAGAGCTTCTAGCTTAGAGAATATATGTATCATTTTCATAACGTACTCTCTAACTCTACTTGTACCATCATATCTCATATTCATTAGGTCTCCAGTTTCAGTTTTATCAGACTTAAGAAATCTTTGTCCTACAACATCCACAAAATTTTTGACATTGTCATTATCCAGAATAATACCCATAATAGAATCGGATATAAAACGCTTGATAATCTTCAAACTAAGCCTGTTAGACGTTTCCCACTTTTCATACTCAGCTACATATCCAAAAATTCTCTTATATGTGGGTTTTGAAGGCCACTCCTCCAAGGCAAAATCCAAATTGAAAAGACCAAGTACTATTTCTACGTCTTGTTTCCATCTCACATAATTATTTCCGGTTAAAATTTCAATAGCAAATAATTGACTTGAAATAGAGGAGACACTCAAAATTGTGGAAACGTAAAACAATACATTTTATTTACGATAATGCAAATATAATGTATGCAATCAATAGATGATAACATATCTATCTAACTAATATGGGCTATTTATTATATAGTTTGTAGTTAAGTTCGAAACCATATGAGTCTTATCACAATAAAAGCTAGGTGCATCATTGTAAAGTTACATTTGGGTGGATAAAACAACACGCTACAAGGTATTCTTAAAACATATCATGAAGCTAACAACAAAATCGCATCAATTTTTGAAATACCATCACCTTTAGGCAGAAGATGATTTCTAGACTAATGCAATCTCATTAACTACCTTATGCCATTTTTCAAAATATCACCCACAATAACACATTTGAGCAAGATATTGTGTGCAATAATTTTAAAAAATGCAATGATACCTTTTTTCTTTATATAGAAAAAACGAATAAATATCAATGAATGTGCCACTTTGGTAGCTTCTACCCATTTTTGTTTCAAAAGATTTCTCTTAATGGAAAAATAAGAATTGTATTAATGCCCAAGAAATATTCAATCACAAAATGATAATTATGCAACAAAATCATAATCATTAACTTGTCACAATCAAAGTCAGAGTTCAAATGTGATTGAGAGACAAAAACAATATGAAAAGATTAAGCATATATGAAATTAGATATGTTTAAAATTAAATATGAACTTGAAAAGCATATATATATAAGAATGCGCATAACAAGTTATAAAATTAATGTGCATCCAAAATCATACAAAAAGATAGTACATATATGCATAGATCATATAAGAGATCGAGTCTTCAGCATACAATTTTATTACAATAATCAATACATTGTAGCCCATCAACAATTGTGTAAGCAATATTCAAAATTATAAAATAGTGTCTTATGATGGTATTAAATTTTTTCAAAAATTATATAAAAATTTAATAGGGCGCGTTTATAAATTTTGAAAAAAGAACCGAACAAAAAGAATTTTTCCCGAAGTCTCATGCGCTGCACGTGCCACATGAAGCACATACGACTCCTCTCGGCTGGAGAAAAACATCTTCAACCTCTAGCCAGGTTTGTGTCGGGTCACGGGTCACCAGATTAAGGTCAAATGGGTTACAAAATGGGTTTCTCTCAATTTCTTGCAATTTTGGGTCAAAAAATAAAACTTATTGAGATGAAAAGTCAATTAGAACCCGAAAAATACATATATGATGTTTTAAAACAATGAGTATAAAATTTTGATATATATGTTTCAAAAACTTTAAAATGGGTATGAACCTTAGCTTTTATAAAACTCAAATACGGGACAAAAAGACGAAATATGAGTACTTAAAACGAGTAGACAACATCTCAGAAACTTGTTTTGATAAACTTTTGAAGAATTTGATCGGTCTTTCAATTATTTATATGGAAATAGATTTTTCACACAATTGAGTCCAAAAATTAAAAGGTTTAATTGCATCCTTAAACATAATCAAAAGACCCAATTAATATATCAAAAGAATAAGAAGATTGAGAGAAATAAAACCCTTAAGATTTTGAAGTGTTTCAACGAATAGATTTCAACAAATTTGATTTTGAGTGTTCGAATTGTATAGGAAAAAAACGAACATACAAAATTTAAGAACACCATTTTTTTTATGAATGATTATGATCCTAGCAGTAGGCTCTGATACCAAATGTAGAAATTACTAGAAATCATGCTAAGAACAAGAATCACAATTATCAATACATAGTTTAGGAGATACAGCTAAATCTTCCACTCATTGCTTCTCCCAAAAGTATTAGCTTTTAATAGGGCAAGCCAATAAACACACATGGAGATGAGAATGGACCTAGCCTTTTAATATAGAAAACTTATGGAGTCCTCCCATGAAAGACTCTAACTTCAATTAAGGTTCAAAAAATGTCTGGAATAAAACCTTTAAACTCCCTGATCTACATATGTAATTTACCACATCAAATGAGATATAATCCTATACAACAAAGGTGCAAAAAACTCAAGTGATCGCTCAACATATTGAGCTTAACTATAGTGTCATTATGAGCTATACATCTAACCCCTTTTTAGAAAACACAAAATATGCAATTAAATGAAAGCCCAAAATTATTCTAACAATACGCACCTTCACTACACCATCATAATTAGTTGAAACCAGATAGTTCTTGATATACTTTGACTTATTTGACATCTCAATTGATGGATAATGAATATCAACAGAGTCATTAAAGAGTGCATTAAATTCGAATATCTTTATTTTCTTTGATATTCCAGTAGCGGCAAAATAACCCTTATCTTGTTCAAAATTGAGAGAGCAAATGACATTTGCAGAAGTATTGAAATCACCGTATCCCACATGCTTCAAACTTACTGAAACGAGCATACTTGCATAAACCATCAAAGAAGGCTCCTAAGTGATCGGTAGGAATTTGGTTTTCTTCATCTTTTTGGGCCAAATGCCAATTCTTGCGAGTTCTCAATAAATGCTTATCTAGGCGTCATGTGGCATCATGTTTAGTTTTACTTTACAACAAGGCTTGTACCTAGGTCTATATTGTTTGCATATATGAAGATAATCTTGAAGGTTTAATGTTTTGAAATAAACTAACAATAATGCAAAATATAAGAGAACAATAATATAGCATTAATTTTGACATCCTTTAATACTTTTACCTGTGTGATTGAATTATGTATTTTTTGTAGATATTAATAGACTGAAAAATTATTGGATGATCTTATTTCTAAATAACTCGTACCATATGTTGTTATTCCTAAAACAATTGCATAGGTTCCTGATCCTAATCCAGTCATAGCACTAGGGATGACCAAACTGACTTAAAATTGAGAAAAGCTCATAAACAATTGGGTGCAATACTTATATTCACACCGGCCAATAAGATTTCAACATGTATAAGGTGTGTTTATCTTACAATGAACCACACCTTATTTAATCAACTTTACTTTCCCGCTTTCTCTCCCCATTCTCTCTCTCCCCTGATTGGTTTGTCTGTTTTTAAGCTCTTCACCATTAGTATGAGTTGTTTATACAATGAATTTGCAGTTGTTCCTTTCTTTTTGCCTCCTCTCATTGCATTGAGCTTCATTGTGGTTTCAATACCGACAGTAACCTTCCTAAGTCAATGAGTGAGATTGAGTTTATTTGAGAGATGCTCCATGGAGCATTCCTTTTACCTCTATTTATTTCTAAACCTGGTTTACAACGACGATATTCTAGGCTTGACTATATTCAAGGCCGGTCTTGAAGACCAAGGGCAAGCTTGTTTCATGGAACAAAGATGACGACAGTCCCTGTGATTGGGTCGAAGGAAAAATTGCATTAAACTTTTGACCATGGATGTTAGCTATAATCAGTTGGTAGTCAATCTTCCTTCCTGGATTTTTAAGCTGAGTGTACAAAGCTTTCCAAATTTTGGGAACAGAGGCAGTGGAAATTTGTAATATTCTTCACTCGTATCAATATTTGCATCTTATCAATGTCTTCGGGCCTTGGATTTATCTTCGAATGCATTTTTCGGTGAAATCCCGGCTCAGGATTGGTGTGCTTAGTACCTTGCGATTCTTGAATGTTTCCATGAATCATCTTTTTGGTTATATTCTGGCTCGCATAGGTGAACATAAATCTTTATATGTTTTTTATCTAAGAGACAATTGGCTAAGTGGAAGCATTCCTTGAGATTGGAAAAACGGTTTTGCTCAAGGACATGAGGCTCCATAGTATTTTGAATGGACTAATTTTTCACACAACGAGAGAAAGAGACAAGGGAGAAGGCCGACGGGGATGGAGGGAGGAGAGAGAAGAGAAGAGAGAGAGATCTCAGGCACAGTCTATGATGAGAAAATAAAAGTTGTGATATGCTACATGCAGATCTTTTCTTAATATTGTTGAAAGTCATAAGTGGCAGGTGTTTATTTGCTGATGTAAAACAAAATGTGAAAGCTGACCAGTCCCTAGCGTCTCTCTTTAAAATTTGGTCTAAACAATCTCAAGGATAAAAATATATTTTTATTTAGGAGATAATGCAACTTAATTAAGGTAAAATTGACATTAAAGACAAGATGAAAAATAAAATAAGAGGCATCAATTATCTAAATAAAAACCTTTAAAGACGAGTGATTTTATCTAAATGAGAAGATAAAAGAGTCACAAAAAAAAAAAAAGAAGTAAAAATATTATGTTAGACCCAAGGATAAAAATGTAATTTTATCAATCAATCAAAATATATCATCCAATATCCACCTTTGGATAGGTGACTTTATATTTAAGTAAATATATAATTTAACGCCTTGGTCTCACATGAGGTCGGGAAGTTACTTCTTATTATTTAAGCTCACATTCTAACAATATATTTATAGACTCCAAATTTTCAATATTATATAAAAATTTTGATTCAAACTAATTTCCTCAATTAATCAATCTTCCAAAATTCCAATTCATCAGTATACAACAAAATTTCTTAATAAAATTCATAAAAACTTTTTATGCTTAATCCACTATACTTAAATCATCTCACTTATACTTCATAATCTTGATCATCAGCTGAAATATCCAAATTATCTGAAAAGTATTGTGGAGCTAAAGGGTGAGTTATCAACAATTCAGTAAGCAGAGAACATATACTAATATATAAACATGAGCATTTTTAGAATTTAGAATGCAGAACAAAATATGTAATTTCAGAATGCAGAATTAGAAACATTTGCTCTAATGTTACTAAAAATATCAAAGCAAAACATTAAGAAAATATTATTATTCAAAAATCCTTTGGCATATCAAAATCTGAGACCTCTTCTTCATCATATTAGAGTATCACATCGGGACAAATATCATATTTAACCTTATGTGGTAGGGTTATAAACTACAATTATAACCCGTAGAAAGGTCGTATGCCACTATTATCACCCGTGACTGGGCCATATACTAAGTTTAACCCCCGTGGTAGGGTTATAAACCACAATTATAACCCATGGAAAGGTCGTATGCCACTGTTATCACATGTAACTGGGTCGTATGCCACTATTATCACCCGTGACTAGGCCTTATCAGAACAGAATAAAAACATCACAATCAAACTTTAATCAGAATACAACTTAAGAAAATCATGCTAAGGTTTTCAAATGACACAACCCATCAAACAGAGTATTGAACAAATTCAGATCATTTCACTTCTTGAAAAATAGATTTAGAATATTTTCACGCCACATGCAAAAATTATCAAATTTTTATATTTGCTCATTTTTCTCAGTTCTGAAAACAGAATACACAATATTAGCTCATGTCTACACCAGTCATAATAAGAATACTCTTCTCTTTCATTCAGATCTCATGAGTAATGCAGAACAAATAATTGAGGTTATTTTCACATTTCTTTTAAAAAACATAACATGCATATTTTCATAAACTAACTTCAGTTCATTTTATTTTATGCAAAGTCTAGCATAGGAATCTCGCTTATATGAACTTCTTAACTTTCTGAATTTCTTCACATCAATGTTGAACAAAAATTACTCGTCACCTATAAGATTGCCACGTAATTTCCCTAAATATCCAAAATTAACACATTTTTCAATACTTTAACATGAAACGCTAAGTAACCTATTTTCCTAAAAATCTAAATTTTTTGAAACTCTAAAATATCATAAATTCTCAAATACCTCAATGTTCACTTAAAATCTTTGACTATTAAGCTCTAACTTATTTATTACCGGAATCTATTATAAAAATTTAATACTGAATAATATAATTATAAAATCGTAAATATTTTCTTTTAAACCACTTTTTACACTAATTTAAAATAAGTCGGAGTATATTTAAGAATAACAAAGAGTTTTTCTACAATGAGACAGAGGCCCATCAATAGTAAAATCAAGTCTACTAAAATATTCATAAAAACTCTTGGTGGTTTTATAACTGGAAGGGCAAAACAGTGATATCCACTCAAAATTTTTTACTCTACTTCCTGCGTAAGAGGCTTCATGTGTGTCAAAGAAACACCTTCCTATTTTGAAAGCAAAGCGAAAACCCATTACAGACAGTGGAGGTAATGCATGGCGAAAGCTTATCGAGACGGAAGGGAGGCGGTGGATCTAGGTAGTAAGACGAAGACATTGGCGAGTTGGGCGGTTGAGCAATGAGAGATGAGAGAGAGAGAGATAGCGCAACCGTGAAAGTAAGAGAGACAGAGAGACACAGTGAGCTTACTGAGAGGAAAAACAACTGGAGTGACGTGCAGTGCTTGGCAACACCTTATGTGCAGGTGGAGGTGAGCAACGTCGCTGGGCTTCACTGACGTGTTTCAGGACTAAACACTGAGATGTGGGGGGTGTTTTCTTACTCTATTTTGGGTTGTTTAAAATTGGGGAATTGTTAGGGACGTGCGTGGTGAATTCTGTTTGGTGTTGGTGAGGTTGGTTGGGCACAACGGAGCTTTGGTGTTGGGTGGCTCTCGCTGCAAGGTTGTGGTGACGAGAAGGGCTGGGCGGCTTGGGAGGAACAACCATGCATGGTGAGGTCCTTTGGAGGGCTTGTTGTTCGGCTTTGTACGTTGTTGATGGCGGTGCATGAGGGTGGTGGACGGTCATGTGAGGGCTGGTGGCATGGTGCATGATGGTTTGTGGATGGCGCTCATGGTGTGGAGGAGTTTTGATCTTGCATCTAGGCTGAGCTGTTGGAGTGCATGATGCTGCTGTTTGGTCACGTTGCGTGGTTAGGTTGCGTGGATGCCACTGTAATGCTTGATGATTCTTCAATGTGTGTTGTCCGGTGGCTTGGGCGTTATGGCCTGAAGGTGCATGGGGTTGGGGAGCAAGTGCCACGCAATAACAATGGTCTGTCGTAAGGATCGAAGACGTGCGGCGTGGGGTTACTGTGAAACTAAAAACCCTAGATTTGATGAGGAAAGAAAATAGGTGCATGGGTTTAGATATATAGAAGACTGTGGGGTTAAGGAATTTCAACGTGTAAGGGACTTTAAACTATAGCCCTTTAATGTTTGAAATTGGATACGATCATGAGCTTGGATTTCACACATAACCCAAGCCATAAAGCATCCGCATCGGTTTATTCAAAGTGCTTTTCATCTTCAAATTTAACCAATTTTATCAATAGTTGACCCACATTGAATTAGCCAACCCTTTTCATCTTAAATATAAGCTACAATCATTTTATCTTTCATTCCAAAGATGAAAAGTTCTGTAGCAAGTCAAAATCCATTGTTTATTATATTTCGGCTCCCTTTCTCTCTCCCGCGGCTCTTCTTCTCCTCCTCCTTCTTCTTCCCTTGTTTCTTCCGCATCTCTTCTTCTATTATTTTTTTCTCTTCTTTCTTCCATCTCCCGCATCTCTTTGTTCTTTCTTTTCTTCTATTTTTTTTTCTCTTCTCTCTCTTTTTCTTCCCTCTTTCCCTTCTTCTTCCCTTTTCACTTCCTTTTCTCCAGCACGGCATCACGGCTCAAAAAGCTTCATTCTTTCTCTCCGACGGCTATTCACTCCAGCACAGCACTGTGACAGCTTCTCTCCATCACGGCAAGCAATAACACGGTAAAATCCGAAACCCTAGCCTTGATTTTACTCTTGATTTTGTTGTTTGGATTTGATTTTGTTGATGCCGTTTGGGTTTTATTTTGTTTTCATTTTTGTTTTCAATTTCTAGTTTTGATTTTAACATAGTTTTTTGCCGATACTCTGCTTCATCACAATGAAAGAAAGATATTCTTATTTCTATCATAATAATTCTGTTTTGAGGGCAGTCAGCTTACGAAAGTGCTCTCTCTAGTTTAATTTCTATTTTTGCTGTAAAATTGAAATTAAAATAGCTTGAAATAATCGATCCTCTGCTTCATGGTGCGAGTTTCCCAGCAATATCTTATGAAACTAGCGAGTTGTGTAATGGGGAAAGTGGAGTTTGGTGTTAGAATTTAGTATGCAAATTACAGTGTTGACAAGAAATGGTGCTTCCTCCATCTTCATTTACAGTCAAGCTCCTCTCATTCCCAGTGCGCTCTATTCTCCTATTCCCTTCAATAGATAATGCTCTGTTCTTCCCACTATTACTTCAATTGTGGTTTTTTGTTATTTTGGAACACAAATATAGGTGTTTCAAATTTATCTGGACATTTGGTGCCTGAACTTGGGAAGTTAGAGCATCTACAGTATCTGTATGTTTATTTTTTTCTTGACAGTATGCTCACTTGATTTAATGTTAGTTCTGAAATGATCACATATTTGATATTTAATGGCATTTGTCTCCCGCTTTGATTGATGTGAGTATCCGTTGCTAAATGTCCGCTTCATATCGGGGTATTCTTTAATCAATTGAGACCACTTTTTTCTTTGTTGATACAGGGAGCTATATATATATATAAAGGTTATGTTAAGATCAAATATTATCATCTTACAGTGCAAATGTCTGGGGTCTCTCGGCTTGTAATTTCCTGAATTAATTGAGTACAAGTGCCTTGTGATTGTACCAACTTAACATGCAAAGAACCTTTTACATTAGCATATCCGAAATTCGCTCTAATAATAATGCAGGGAGATAAATATCATTTGACTGTGGAACAAATGATGGATATTATGATATACAATGAATTAATACTGTCGTAGAAACTTCTAGAAGCATAGTGACAGAGCACAAGGAAACAACTGATTGTGTTGCTGAAAGGAACCAGTTTCAAAGACTGAGCATCTTTGCTAGCCTATCCTTGGTTTTAGCTGTTTAGACGCTTCAACCCTTTTGGCCTTCTTAATTGTGGGTGCAACTTGTATTAGTGTTGTTAGTGTCTATTGTGACATGACTACATGGAAATGTCAGTTGTCTGTTACTCTGTTATATTAATTGCCAGAACACAATATTGTAGTATTAACATTTTTTAATCACATTGACTTATGAAAAATATTTTGTTTTAGTCACATTGTATTTTGAACTGGTGGCATACTTTTCATTCCTTTTTTTTTATTTTTTTTCCCTTTCTTTAATTTTTTAGCTTGCTTTGTTATATAAATTGGCAGCTTTTATGGTGATTTATTGTTGAATTTTGAGTTAATCCTACTGTGTCATCTTTATGTCCATTCTATTACTTTTAATTTCACTACTAGCTGTTCTTCCTTTTGTGGTCATCCAAACCTTATATCGTTTCAATGATGTAGCTTTGAGAATAATCCTTGGCTAGAAGGTCTAGAGTTACTGGGACTTGCAACTTATGACACAAGCTGCTGATTAAGATGTATGATGCTGTAAAACCTCGACGTCGCATCAAATTAGATATGTACTTCAAAAAATTGTAAGTGTGTTACTCTCTACAAGGGGGTTGGTGGGAAATTCCCTCCCTTATATATAACTATTTGTAAAGTTTACACACTACTGTATTGTCATGCTCTTTTTGTTATTTTTGATCACAAATATGGGTGTTTGTGAATATGGACAGTAACTATATATGAATGTTATATTGTGGGCAGTGATGAAATTTTTATATTTGGATATTGATATGGTATAAATTGTTCTTCATATTGTTCTTATTTTTCTTTAAAGCATTTTATGTATATAATAATATTCCTTTGTTTATAAGATTGTGAAAATGAATATGATTGTTGGAGGTTATTGGAGATTATGAAAATTAAAATTAATTAAAGAAATATAAAAATAAAAAATAATAATAATTTATTATTATAGAGGATGTGATAGCTAATCCAATGTAGACTTTAAGTTTTGAATGATTAGCTAAAAGTGAAAAATTTGCATATTCTTCAAATTTTGAAGAATAAGATAGCCAATCCAATGTTAATGCTCTTAATCCTCATGTCTAAATTAAATCCATCATCCAAGAATATGTTCGTGCCTTTAGAAAGATTCTTGAGCCAAATTCTAATTATTTAGGCCTACTTGCTCTGTGAATTATTTATTAGGCTTTTATTCAATCATTAAGTCTAATAAAACTCTTATAATTTATAATAAAAATTTATGGGTTTGGAATCTTTTCAAAATCATCCGACTACTCTAATTTGGGCTTCTATAAGTATTGGCCCGATGATAATATCCAAAATCATTAACTACACCTTAGCGATTTTTGAAAAAAAAATAAAATTTCGACTGTGGCTTAACTAGTCTCGTTTGTTTTCAGAGATGAGATGAGTTAAGAATAAAGTTAAAAAGTTAAATAAAGTATCGTTAGAATATATTTTTTAATATTATTTTTATTTTGGAATTTGAAAAAGTTGAATTGTTTATTTTATTTTGTATTGGGATTTGAGAAAGTTGTAATAATTAGATGGGATAAGATGAGATAGATTTGAAAAAGTTAATGAGATGAGATGTTTTCTGAAACCAAACGAGCCTAAGTTTCAATAAATAATAATTTGTGGGCTTATTTAATCTGGCGTATTTAACCTATTTTAGGTCCAAAAGTTTATCCATGTTTCATCATAATTAAATTTCGGGTGAGGTTTTCACATATAATATGTTTCATTGGAAATAAAAATCATCGTTTCGGTCAAGTTGGTCCAAAATTTTCCAAATATTTCAGTGTGTCTTAAAAAGATAAAAATAAAGAGAGGGAATTTTATACAATTACGTTATAAATAAGAGACAATTTTATAAAACACTAGTAGTTGTATAACTCGCAAGGCACGTTTGCCACATTTGCTTAATTGAAAATAGTGTGGCTAAAAAAATAAAATTGTTGAAAATAATGTTAAAGCTGTATAAAAGTTTCAGCTCTTCGACCATGCAAAAAATGTAATGAGATTGTATGAAGCAAATTCACAAGAATATTATGAGATTTAAATTATGTTAAAAATTTTAATTATTTATATGATTTTACTTTCTTAAAAATATTTAGCAAAACTTCATCATTTATTTAATGATGAAAGATTAGTATTTTATAAATTAAATTTGATTTTAAATGTATGATGTGGTATTTATATTTTAATTATCTATTTTTAGTTAGTGTAAATCAGTGTTTAAACTTTCACTGTTGAATCAAATTTGAGGATTCAAGATGAAGAGTTAGGATTTAAAAATGCAATGTCTTTTATTTCTATGTTGCTCTCACGTTTTTTCATTATTAAAGTAAGTCTCTTCTATTTTGAAAATCCTAAAAATATTATAATGGTAGAAAATCATTTTATCTAAATGATTTTAGTTAATTTAGAATATTATGAAATTTAAATTTTGCTAAAAACTCTAATTATTTATATAATTTTATTCTCTTAAAAATATTTATCAAAACTCTATCATTTACTTAATAATGAAAGATTAGTATTTTATAAATTAAAGTTGATTTTATATTTTAATTATTAATTTTAAATTAGTTTATTTTGAGTACTTTAATCTCTATTGTTGGATCAAATGTGGAGATTAAGGGTTGAGATTTAAACTCACAAATCCTACTTTTTCCCCTCACGTTTCCCTTTTTCCAATGTCTCCTCCCTCCCTCCCTCCCTCCAGCCGCGCGCCCCCTCTCCCTCTCGATCTCTCTTTTCCTCAGCTCCTCCCAACGCCGTCGGCCGTCGTTACAGTGCCACCACCAAGCCCAGTCACTGGTGACCTTCCCCACGCCGATCTCTACCCCACAGACCACTCTCTCTCTCTCCCCGCAACAGGCCGAAGCCCGTAGCCCTCTCTCTTCTCCTCGGCTCCTCCTAGCGTCGTCGGCAGCCGTTACCGCGCCACCACCAAGCCCAGTCACCGGCGACCTTCCTCACGTCGATCTCCTCCCTCACAGACCTCTTTCTCTCCCAGCAACAGGCCGAAGCCGGTAGCCCTCTCTCGTCCTCTGCCTTTTGTGATCAGTTAGAATTTTGTGTAGTGATTTTGTGATTTGTTGGTGGTAATTTTGTGATCTGTTATAAATTTAAAAGAAAAATACTACTCATATTAATGGTTTCTACCGTTTGTTTTTACTGCTCTGATTTAAATATTTTTTTATTATTATATTTTTTTACTTAATGATTAAGTAAATATTTTTTAATAATATTTTAATTTATTTTATTTTTTAAAAAATATTTAAATATATTAAAAGAATAAATATATAAAAAAAAACACACGGTAAATGAGAGCGGTGGCTCCCAGCGGTGGGAGTAGCGCCGCTCAATTTAAAATGAGTATTTTTTTTTTTTTTTTAACAGAAAAAATGAGGACATTGATATTTAGGTTTACGGAGAGTTTTGGGGCATCCTAGATTAGATATCCAGAATCGACACGCTTTTTCTTCCCAATCGGTCGATGATGGCGGCGAAAGATGCCGATCCCAGTCTTGGCTACCTAACGCGAAAGGATACGGAGGTTAAGCTCCCGCGGCCGACTCGAGTCAAGAACAAAACACCGGCTCCTATCCAAATCACCGCCGAGCAGATCCTCCGGGAGGCCAGGGAGCGCCAAGAAGCCGAGATCCGACCGCCGAAGCAAAAAATTACCGATGCTGCCGAACTTGCGGACTACCGCCTCCGCAAGCGCAAAGAGTTCGAGGACCTCATCCGCCGGGTCCGATGGAACATCAGCGTCTGGATCAAGTACGCGCAGTGGGAGGAGTCGCAGAAGGACTTCAATCGCGCACGTTCCGTATGGGAACGCGCTCTCGAGGTTGATTACCGGAACCACACGCTGTGGCTCAAGTACGCCGAGGTAGAGATGAAGAACAAGTTCATCAACCACGCCCGCAACGTATGGGACCGTGCGGTGGCGCTTTTGCCGAGAGTGGACCAGTTGTGGTACAAGTACATTCACATGGAAGAGATGCTCGGCAATGTCGCTGGCGCGAGGCAGGTCTTTGAGAGATGGATGAATTGGATGCCGGACCAGCAGGGCTGGCTCTCGTACATCAAGTTCGAGCTACGCTACAACGAGGTCGAGCGCGCTAGGCAGATTTTTGAGCGGTTTGTTCAATGCCACCCCAAGGTCAGTGCGTGGATTCGGTACGCCAAGTTTGAGATGAAGAACGGCGAGGTTGCTAGGTCGAGGAACGTGTACGAGAGGGCGGTAGAGAAGCTTGCTGACGATGAGGAGGCTGAGCAGTTGTTCGTTGCATTTGCTGAGTTCGAGGAGCGGTGCAAGGAGACAGAGCGTGCGAGGTGTATCTACAAGTTTTCCCTCGACCATATACCGAAAGGGCGAGCTGAGGACTTGTATAGGAAGTTTGTGGCGTTTGAAAAGCAGTATGGGGATAGAGAGGGGATTGAAGATGCGATAGTAGGGAAACGGAGGTTTCAATATGAGGAAGAGGTGAGGAAGAATCCGCTGAATTACGACTCTTGGTTTGATTACATTCGGTTGGAAGAGAGCGTGGGAAATAAGGAAAGGATTAGGGAGGTTTATGAAAGGGCCATTGCGAACGTTCCTCCCGCCGAGGAGAAGCGATACTGGCAGCGGTACATTTATTTGTGGTAGGTGCATTTTCTTGGTTGAGAATTTGGATTTCGAAAACTTGCAGCTTTCTTTGTTTTGTTTTGTAATGTGTTGATGGTTGATTATTTGTTGAATGTGTAATGCTAGGATTAATTATGCCCTGTACGAAGAGCTTGATGCTGGAGACATGGAACGCACGAGAGAAGTGTATCGGTAAGTTTATGATTGCGAAAAGGAAAATAACAAAAGAAAATAAAGACTCTTTAAAAGTAATGTTCTGTTTCGACTTAGAAACCTGGTAAATTAGAACTTACATATTTGTTGTTTTGATCGGATGTTTTTTTTTCCTGTTCTTTTCTTCATCATCTTCTTCTTTTTCTTCTTCCTCTTTTGGCGTATCTTGTTGCTTCTTTACTTGTATGTACTGCTGTGCATCACATCAACTGAAAGTTTTAAGAGTCAGTACTTCTGATTTGGCCTACAGAAGAGGTTGCTATGTTGATATTATTTTGATGTAGTTCTCTTTGCAAGCTTTCACGTATAGTTTATTTATAGATGTCAAAGCTAAATTCAAATGTTCTCCAGTGTAGTTTATTTTGATAGAGAATGACCTGTTGTGTTATTGTGGCATCTTGAAGAGAAAGGAATTATTGTTTTTGCGGATTGCGAGAGATTGGTGCTGGAGCTCAAGTCTGGAGCTCAAGTCTTTCTTTCTTAATACCCTCATATGTTGGATTGTGATCCAAGTTTGTGCTACTTTCTAAGCACAAACTTAGAACAGGAAGAACATATCCAAGTTTGTGCTACTGATATTTATATATATCTTAATAAGATTTTTGCAATCTTCTTTGTTAGACCAACTAGCTTCATACCTCAAACTTTTCCTCTGTTGATGGAACTGACTTTCATCTCTCAGACAAGAAACAAAGAGAGGGTAGTGATCAGAACTTAGAACAGGAAGAACATGTATCTCTGTGAGGCCAAATAGCAAGTTCCAGTTACTGTTTCCCAGCACTCTATCTAATCCTTCTTTAGTGAATTCCCTTCCTTCCCTATTGTTACTCCCATGTAAATTTGGGGCCTATAAAACACAGTCACTTAAATCACAATCCTCAAGAGCTTATCTGAATGATTCCATCTGTTTATAAGGTCTAGTCACAGCACCTGACTTCTCATTCTGGGAAATAATTTCATTAAAGTCCCTCATACATAACCAAGGCAACTGCTGATTGGGTTTAAGAAGCCTCAACAATTGCCAACTGCCCTCTCTTTTAGCTGCCACTGGATTGCCATAGAAGCCTGTCAGCATCCATTTCTTACCATCCTCAGAATTAGAGATAGTCAAAGAGATATGCTCTGAGAGTAAGAGAAAAACTCAGCAAGTATATCCTTTTTCCACAGAGCTGCTAAACCACCACTTTTACCCATACTGTCCACCACAAAACTATGATCATACCCCAGCCTATTTTGAATGCTTTCAACTTTCTTTGTTTTACACATGGATTCAATTAAAAAGACCACACTTGGGGAACTTTTCCTTCACCAAAAGATGAAGCTCACGAACTGTCCGAGGGTTCCTAAGCCCTTGGCAGTTCCAACAAATGAGATTCATGATGATTGGCAGGGCTGCTTAGCAGCCTCTGCCAGTTCATAATGTTGTTTACCTTCCACACAATTTTGTATTTTAGCTCTTTTAGTAGTCAACTTATCAGCTTCAACCTCTAAATTCATTTTCTTAAAAGAATCAAACACGTTCAGGTTCATGGGGGATTCATTCAACCCAGCAACCTTCTGTGAATTACCTTCTCTAGCTCTCCTTTTCCAGTTAGACAAAGTCTTAGTGCTTCCCTTACTAACAACTTTATCATTAAAATAAAGAAATGAAAGACCAACCTGGCTGCTTGTAGGCATAGAATGAACCACATGTGTGGCACAAGAAGAGGGGCTGATTTCCACCCTGCTTCCTGAAATCATGGAGTTGCTTTTATCAGTTTCAACTAACTGAGAATTGTCCACCTTCCTGTTTGAATTTTTTACCACTGCCTGAGAGCCCTTCGCCGGAACTACCTTGCTGGACTCTTCCGGTTAGATCCTTTAGTCGATCATCCTCTTCCTTCCTATGGTAACCAGTGGGAGCTTTCTGGTTACTTGCCCTCAACCAACTGCCACACTGAATCTGGTAATCTTCACCCTGAGTTCTCCCCATGTCAGTCTTAGAGCACCTTCGATTAGTGTGTTTGATAACACCACAATGAAAACAGAAATTTGGCAGCCTCTTGTACTTGAAAGTTATCCAAAACCTTTTGTCTCCAATGTTGAGAACTCGACCTCTAGCCAAAAGTTTTGTAATATCTACCAAAACTTTCACATGGAAGAAGTTTCCCAACCCTGTGCCACTCCCATCCATATCAACCATAATCACTTTCCCTGCAGTTTCTCCAAGTTTTCTCCCCGTACTTTTGTTTCATTTCCGTGAATGGCATATCATGAAGTTGAAGCCAGAATGGTTCACAAACAAACTGAATATCCTTTGGAGTAGACTCACCATCACGGTCCTTAAAACACACAAGGAATTTATCAAAAGACCATGGACGTCCCTGCATGACACGATTCTTTTCTTTTTCTCCTTGAAACTCAATAAGAAATCTGTTCCATCCCACTTCTTTAAACATTATCCACCCCAGTATGCCATATCTTTGACATTGTTGATATGAAGGCTTCTTTGTTAACCTCTTTATCTGCAGCAATGTGTGCAACCAAGCAGTTTTTTGCTTTTTGCAACTGACAACTGTACCTCCTCTTCCCTCACTACTACTTCCTGTCCTTCTTCATCATTCAACCTAAGCCCCTCACAGAGACTAGAGATTTCATTGTCCATTCTCTGTGACTCTTCAGACATTCTGCCCGAGAGACAAAACTCTTTGTTCACTCAGAACCAAGAGAGAAAAACTACCCCACCCTCACTAGAGGAGAGGAATTGTTCCAAGTCAATTCATATTTTAAACACTCGCCTACCACATGCCATGATTTCTGGTCGCTTCCTCTTTCGTCTTAATAAAGCTGTACTGGTACTTATCAAGACAAAAGTTAGATAAAGGAAATGGGAACGAGACAATTATTTCTTTGTTTCTTCGTCCCATACTTTGTAAGCTAGATACTGAGGCTAAATATGGCGAAACTATTTCTGATTCTCTCCACTCTTGATACCTAGGGAAAATATTGTACTTTATATGAATGAGTGTTCAAATGTTCATAGAAAAGAAAATGTTACCATTCATTTTGAGTACTGTAGCGTATATGTTTTGCAAGTAATTATTTTACACTGAGTTGATTTTTAATTTTTCAATTTTCCAGAAAATTTGTTTGCTATACACTTTTAATTGGTTGTTAATGACCATGAACAATTGAAATCTTATTACACCTACAGTAAATTTCTTAGACAACTGTTCATGCCAATTAAATGTTATACTAATATGTTGTCTTTTTCTTTTGCTATTAATTCTTCCAGTGAGTGTCTTAAGTTGATTCCTCATGAGAAATTCTCTTTTGCAAAAATCTGGCTTCTAGCTGCCCAGTTTGAGATCCGGCAGCTGAATCTTAAGGCTGCACGACAAGTCCTAGGAAATGCAATTGGGAAAGCTCCTAAAGATAAGGTAATTTACAGATTGATACTAGTCTTTTTATATGCTCTAAAATTAAGTGAGTACAGTCTAACAATTGCAACTGTGCTTTTTTGAAAAATAGATATTCAAGAAGTATATTGAGATAGAGCTGCAACTTGGAAATATAGATCGTTGCCGTAAAATCTATGAGAAGTATTTAGAGTGGTCACCAGAAAACTGTTATGCATGGAGCAAGTATGCGGAGTTGGAGAGATCTTTGTCTGAGACCGAGCGAGCTAGGGCTATTTTTGAGCTTGCAATTGCCCAACCAGCACTGGATATGCCGGAGTTATTGTGGAAGGTACATGTTTAGGCATTCCTCATTTTAGTCAAAAGCTAAAATATGTTAAAAAAAAGTCTATTATTCTTCTTTACTGTCTTCCGTAGTCTTTTTAACTGTACCATTACTTGTCCCTATCCTGATGAACATTAATCCCTGAATGATCTTTCTTTGTTGTTATGTTTTCGTGATTCCTTCCACTGTTTCTTCTATTAAATTTCTATTCACTATAAAAAAAATTTATTGTTTCTTGATTCTTAAAATTGCTTTGCATGAAATAAGGAAAAAAAGGCCAATATAAAGGCACCTTCTTCTTGTTATACCCTTTTTAGTTGCAGATAAAATAGGTAAAGTTCTTTCTTTTGAATCTTTTTATTTTTTTGACTCATAAATTTCATCTTATTGTCTTATTTGATTTTTTTCCATTTGATATAACAATTTTCTCTGGATGTGGTAAACACTCTTTTGATCTCTACTATAGAAGTTTAACTTGATTTTAAGAAAATTTTAATGTTTTTTGGTTATCTTGCTTTTGAGATTATGGGTAATAATACGTTGATTCATTTCATGACAGACGTATATTGATTTTGAAATATCTGAGGGTGAGTTCGAAAGGACCAGAGAGCTCTATGAGAGACTTCTAGACAGAACAAAGCACCTAAAGGTGTGGATAAGCTATGCAAAATTTGAGGCATCTGCTATGGAGGAGGAGGATGCTGGGGGCTTGGATTTGGCGGAAGATAACATCCAAGAAAATCGCTATGAACAAAAGAAACAATGCATTGAGCATGCTAGAAGTAAGCAATTTCTCGCAAAATCCTATTGTTTAGTTTTCTCAATTATTACCAAATAAAACAAACATTAAAATTTTATTTTCTTCCATCCCCTCCCCCAAATGAATCAGGGGTTTTTGAGAAGGCTATCAACTATTTAAGAACATCTGCACCTGAGCTAAAAGAAGAGAGAGCAATGCTTTTAGAGGAGTGGTTGACCATGGAGAGCAGTTTTGGTGAGCTTGGTGATGTTGGTTTAGTCCAGGCTAAGCTGCCAAAGAAGCTCAAAAAGAGGAGGCCTATTGTAGCCGAGGACGGTCCTGCTGGGTATGTATAACTAAATTTACTAGTCTTTTTTCTTAAGATTTTGATGTTACAGTGTCATAAAAGGTCACCGATGGGCAAGCGGCACGCAAAGAGTTGAACACTAACCATATCATTTTGATATGCTTAGTGAACTTTACGTTAGGATTCAATTACTAAAATTTGGACACACGGGATAAAGTTTTATGCATGAGACAGGAGCCCAATACTTTTTATTGGCAAGTTTACCATCCACAATAGCCAATTTTAGGAGTCATCGCATACCGCGCTTGATATGTACAGAGGTGCTGAATCAGAATTCTTAATATGGTCTGACAAGTGCACAATTGCAATCGAGAGTAGACATTTGGTTATTAATTTTTTACAAGTTGGTCCATAAAATTTCTCAATCAACCGGTGCGGGCTGCAGTTTTGATTATATTATGTTTTATTCCATTTTTAGCCTTCCTTTTTAGTGAATGCTAACAAATTTGATGTGTGGCAGGTATGAGGAGTACATTGACTATCTATTCCCCGAAGAAAATCAGACCACAAATCTTAAGATACTAGAAGCCGCCTATAAGTGGAAGAAGCAGAAGCTCTCATCCGACGATGACTAGCAGGGTTGCTTTTGTCACTGTGGCATTTAATGTATGTAAATACAACTTTTTCTATTTATATTTTAACAGTTAGTCAGATTTTTCTTAAATTTTGTGGCACCAAAAGACTTTGTTCTTGTGGAACTAAAAATTTAGGGAGCGTAGACGCAGAGAATGTATTACCATGGCGAGGAAGCTACAATTCCTTCACTACTCAAAAGTATTGAATGGTGTGGTTCAATTCCTTTACTGCACTTTGAACTAACTGATTGTTGGCTATATAGTTGTGGTCTAGTAGTGAGAGTTCTGATAGTACAGACAACTGAAGCTGGTTTTAGTAAAGAAAAATGCTATTTACAACCGGCTGGGTAACCGTCGGGTAGTTGCCACGTCATAATAAAATGGTGTGTTTTATTTGAAGTTTGCAGCAGGCGGAGAGATAAAAACTTTTCCATTTCTCGGACAAACTTCTTCATTTCTCAAAACAGAACTCTGATCTCACCCTCTGTTCGACGATGAGGCTTGGACGACGGTAACTCCTTTAGATTGCCGCAACCCCTTACTTGAAGTTCGACTTCCTCATTTGATGGTTTTCGTTCTTCAAACCAAAAAAAACTCGTCACTCCAAGCTGGCTAGGTCACTAGTATCCTCTTAATTCCTGCTGTGGAAACCTTGGAACGAGCATAATTTTCGAAGACTTTGAGGTTGTTTGAGCATTTGTGATTTTGGTTTGGGACTGGAAGTGTTGTGATTTGGGTTTGATTTCATGTGTCATTTCTGTGGGAATTTGGAGTCCTATCTCGTTGGGAGCTTTTTGTGGTGGTTTGGGTTTTTAAGGTATGGGATTCTGGGTTTTGTTACGTGGGGTTCTGAGCGGGAAGGATGTCTTCTTTGAGTAGGGAGTTGGTGTTTCTTATACTCCAATTCCCTGAGGAGAAGTTTAAGGAGGCTGTGCACAGGTCTCTCTCTCTCTCTCTCTCTCTCTGTTTGTTTATGCAAATACACATTTATCTGTTTTATGTGCTTGTGCGTGTCTGGATTTGGGTTGGAGCAAAATGGAAGGAGATGAAAGAAAGAGAGAGAGAAATGAAAGTTTCCCAATCCCAGCTTTGTTTGTATATTTAGTTATTTATATTGGCTTTTGTAAAGAGAAGGAAAATTGTGAATTTGAAGCTTGTATGTATGCCTCCTAACAGTTTTATGTACTGTACTTGGTGACTATGGATGAGCTGCATCTCTGTATTGATTTCGCCTAGGGGGCACTTTTGTTTTTGCTTCTACCTGGTTCTGGGCTATAGAGAATGGAATTCGACGCTGTACTTCTTTTTCGAAGTTCAAAAGTTTCGGAATGGGTTTGGTATTTGGGTTTCTCTCTTCTCACATGTCTTCTTTCTGCTTTTCACTCGTCTTTTCGGTTTTTTTTTTAATTCTGTCAGATGCTGCTACGTCAACCGGTTACCAGCGGTTGCGCAGCCGGTTGTACTTAGCATAACTGTTTAGTAAATGGCGAAGCTGGGCCGATGAAGAGGGTCCATAATTCTTGTGGAGGACTCGAACTACATCCATGATCATCGATCTTCTTTTGTCTTAGTCCTAGTGGGTCTGTCTATGCATGGTCTGCTATAGAAGGTTAAGCTAGCAAGTATTCTTTTATTTCTTTTAACTTTTGGAAAAATATACCAAGTGTCGCTTTCTTACAAAAAAGAAAAATAAATTTAAATTATTTGCAACTCTCTATGTTAACATACTTAATACAGTACTCATGTGAAAGGCGTCTACAATTTTAGTGCAATCATTGCTTGCTTGCCACATCATTGTAGGATTTATTTTATGTATTTCATCGGTGCAGTTCTCATAGTGATTGGTGCCAGGGATTGCAATTCTGATAATTAAGAAGATAATAATATTAAATTATTACAGATGAAATTCATTAATTAATTTGAAAATTGGGAGTGCGTAGTCTCGTCGGACCCGTTTATCTAGCAGACAGCACCCACATTATTGCGACGGAGGGTGGGGAGTAGTAATGCGTCAGTCAATTCAACGGCTACATGAGCCCGTCCATCAACAAGTCGACGACCCTAAACATCTGTTTTTTTATTATTATTATTTTAAGATCAGTCGGGTCATACGGATTGAACTCGATTTTTATTTTAAAAATTTAGATTGGGTTGATTTTTATTTAGAGTTATTCGGGTCGGGTACAAACCCGTCTATCAATCTCTCAGAATTTTGGAATAAATGTTATTTTCACATAGAATTAGATTGACTCTACAATCTCATTTACCTAAATATTACACATGCCGCATTCAGTTTTATTTTTTTGATAAGTACATGCCGAATTTAGTTATTGAGGAGGAGTTTAGCTCAAAAGGAGTATTAGAACAAATATAAATCTACCCCTAGTTGAAATTTTACTTTCTTTAACAATAAGAAAAATCTATTTATTATATTTTTATTATCATTCTCTCAACATTTCTTGATGTAATATTAAATAATTGGCCCACAAGTAAAACCTAATAGAATAGTGAGATGATGATAGTAAAACAAATGATGAGTAATATTACTTTTAAAGCCTTAGTAGTGAACGCAATGAAATTTGGTTAGAAAATTCACTTTTATAAATTTAGCCAATCACTTTTCAATAATACTATATAATAGACTCTCCAAATTTATTACTATTCTATTAAATATTGATTTTGACATTTTTACTTATTTTAATTCTAATTGTAATTTGAATATTTTTTGTTATTAAAAAAGTACGCATTAAATTTCTAAGGTTGATATTAGATTTTCAAAAAAAAAAAATGGCATCAACTAATCATAATATTGCAGACCTAAAACTTAAAGCACTCTATCAATATGATGCTTTTGAAACGAAGAGGAATTTTTTAGAGTTGTGAGCTTGCGCGAAATGAATTGCATGTAGAACTTAAACTCAACAGATTTGGCTAATGAAAATGATTAAAGTTAAAAATACTGTAGTTTTGTTGAATCCACTACAATGAGTTTTTATGCAATCTAGTTAAACTTTAGCTAAAATATAACTTTGTTGAATCCATTACTAGTGATTAGGGGTTGTTTGGATTAAGAATTGATCTCAACTCATATCATCTAATCATTATAACTTTTCCAAACTTTCAAACAAAATATAATAAATAATTCAAATTTTTCAAATTCTAAAATAAAAATTATATTTTAACAATATTTTGTTCTACTCTCAACTCTCATATAATCTTATCTTATCTCAACTCACTATCCAAAAATAATGCTAACCCTTGTTTCCAAAGTGACTTATAATTTATATTTAAGGTTGGCGGGAACATTCCATATTCATAATTTTTTCATTTCATTTTATTTCATCTAATTATTACATTGAAAATGATATCTAGGTTTGGATACAAAATTTCATCTTATTTAATTATTATAATTTTTTAAATTTCCATATAAAATACAATAAATAATTCAAATTTTTTAAATTTTAAAACAATAATAATATTAAAAAAATATTATTCTAATATTATTTTATTCAATTTTTAACTTTCATCTTAACTTATCTCATTTCAACTCACTATCTAAACCCTATCTTAACTGTTTTTAATATGATTCTCAGTATGTTAATGCTGAAGTTCATATTATTGAGGGTAACATTTGAAGCAAGAAAATCAGCATACTATGTTCATCTATCTATATCTTTAGAATTGTAAAACCCCATCTTATTTACATTCATTTCTATCTACACCAATGGGATTGGCTAACCCCCCAAGTTTGACACACACGGAAGCAAGAAAATTTAAAAAAGAAGAAGAAGAAGAAGAAAACCTCGTAATTGCGTCTTCATTAACTTCTATTAACATTGTCAAGGAAAGCAAAATCTTGCAATTTGCAGAGAGAGTAGAGAGACTACAAACTCAACCGATCCAAGCCATGGAGAGCCGCGACCGAATCAGGCTGGACCCTTAAGGCGTTTTCGAATGCCTCCCTGGCCTCCTCTTTCCTTCCTTTCCACTCGTAACACTCTCCCAGCAAACAATACGCCCTCGTGTTGCTATTCCCGCTCAGCCTCACCGCCTCCACCAGGTCCTCCACTGCCGAGTCGACTCGTCGCTTCCGATTCATCCCCAGCTTCAACTCTGCCCTCTTCACCAGCGCGTCCCCGCGCTCCTTCCCGATTGACCTCACGCGCGGGGAGGACAAGGCCAGGTCTAGCGATCTCAGCGCGGAGGTCTTGTGGCCGAGGAGTTCCAGAGCCATGGCTTTGAGGATGTGAGGCCCCGGGTCCTTCGGTGAGAGCGAGACGGCCTTCTCGGCTTCGTGCAGAGCTGACTTGGCGTGGGTCAAGGATTGGATCCGGTGGGGTGTGGATCGCGCCCGATCCAGGAGATGTGACCCTTGGACGAAGTGGCGGTTGGACAGGAGGGTAGCTCGGTGCTTGGTTCTGAGCTTGGTTAGGGCTCCTTTAGGGAACCTGTGGATCGCGAAGAACATTGCTAACGCTAGGGTTAGGAGCGCCAATTGAAGAACAATTTCTGGCGCCATTAGCGTGCGATCCCTGTCTCCAGAACCCTTTCGTTCTCTCTCTAAGATTTGACAATGTATGGTGGGGTTTGTTTATGCACTCAGAACTCATCTGAGACATATTCAGTTTACTTTTACTAAACTTAAATTAATTTATAATTCTTTTAAAAAAAAAAAAAAAAAAAAAAAAATCACTCAAAAATATAAATGGCCCAAGAAAAGATCATCGAGACTTGAAGAATCCCAGATAATTGCCTTAGAGAAATTTGGTGCGAGGATTTTGCGTAGTTAAATCTTTATTCTTGTGCTCTATATTATACCAAACACATGAAAACATAAATAAATGGGGTTTCCAATTTTGATAATTGCAGACATACAGACACAATACATATGTAGTACACAATTATCTGTGTCTGGTTGGGCGAGTTTTTCTTTCCAGTGATTATGGGAATTTGAACGCCGCTTCACCATTCTAATCTGTAGTGTTTTTCAGGAAGGAACAAAACAACTGCAGCAGGGCCATACCATTTTTTCTTTTTTCCTAACTTACACAGGAACAAAGTAAAACAATAAGGAACAGATGGCTAAGGAATTACTCCATCATCACGAGTTGCCTGTGGCGATTGAGGTCGTTGAGATAAGTGGTGGAAGTATAATCTTCCAGGTCACAAGCATTAAAAACGAGTGATCTTGCTGCTACTGATTTTGGTTTTGCTTCAAGTGCTCCATCTTCTTCTGCCTTGAGTATCTGCACAACCTGCATTGCACACATTTTTGCATTGCATTCGTGCTTCTTTATGACACAAGTTTGATTAATTTGACCTGAAACTGGAATAGACAAGAAGGTAGCAAAACTCATACTCTGTTCATCTGCGGCCTCATGGAGGATAAGTGGTGGATGCACATTGAAGCCGCGAAAATGGCACGTTTCATCTCGCTCGGATCGTAAGCATCTCCTAATCGTGGATCTGCTAATTCCTCGACATTATTAGTGTCCAGCAGTGGCTTTGCCTATGCATAACAGAAAAAGAACTAAATTGTCATTCATCTTACATTTGTAAGAAATATTTCCATGATCTGTAAAACATAGGAGCTATAAGCAACATTCAGAATCTACAAGTTGTAGCACAAAATAGAATGATACCCATATGGCAAGGCTTTGTCGACTTGAATCAACAGCACGACGACCGGTAATGAGCTCCAGTAATAGTACCCCAAATGCAAAGACATCAGTTTTCTCATCAACAATCCCATGCATAAAATACTCTGGAGCCAGGTACCTGAAATTTATATAAAGATTCATAAGCCCAGATGACTTTAACCTTTTGAAATCAGAAATGCTACTAGTAAATTATTGAAGATGCAGCATGCTTAACCCGAATGTGCCTTCGATTGGAAAGACAACATGGTGAGCCCATTTTTCTGGCAGCCACTTTGCGAGTCCGAAATCAGAAATCTGCATTTTATAGATGAATCATAAAAATCTACTTACTATATACATATATGTCAAGTTCAATACTCTTCTTTTGAGTTGCAAAAATACCTGAGCATCGTAATCTTGGGTGAGCAATATATTAGAGGCTTTGATGTCTCTGTGAATAATGCGTCTATGGCAATTGTGATGAAGATAATCCAATCCTTCAGCTACCCCTATAGCCACCTTAAACCTTATCTTCCATTCCAGACACTCAGATGAACCTGAAATGCTGAATGCCTCTTCATCAGCCCAATAAATCTATGATCATTGGTTAAACACTTTTTTTTTTTCTCTTTTGGGAAGTAAAAGTAATTATGTAAATAATATAATAGGAAATAGAAATAGCCCAAGTACACAAGACAATAAACAGATAAATAAAAGAGAGAGAGAGATTGAGACAGCACCAAATAGCACAGAAGCAAGGCTGCCATGCGGGGAGAACTGAAGGACGAGGTGCAGACCCGCATCTATCCCAAAACCAAGCAATCGAGCAGCATTGGGATGGTTTATGTGTGCAATAATCCCAAGCTCTGACAAGAAATCACTAATTCTATCCTCCTCTTCCTTCTTTTTCTTTGTAAGCCTTTTTACTGCTACAACTTGACCATCAGATAAGCATCCTTTGTATACCTCAGCATGCCCGCCTTTCCCGATCAAGTTCTCTATCAAAGTTTTATGCAAAAATTAGAACATAAACGAATCTAATAATAGGTAACTATTAAAAGATAATCAGCCTTTTAAAAACGATTTCATAGGTTAAATACTTCAAATAAATTATCTAAAAATTATGTAATTAATTTAAAAAAATTCTTCTCATCAGTATCTATTTATCACCTCATATCTTATATCTTATAAAAAGTATTTTTAATACTAAAAAAAAAAATCATAGATGAAAAAATTAATTTTAGATATAACGTGTGAGAGTCGATGATACTGACTAAACCCCATTAATTTAAGATGAATTACATTATGACTGCTACGTCTGCTACTATTGATGACCCACAAAGAAAAGGTCTGAGAACGGTAGCAAAAAAGGTCCCAGTCTGACAAAAGCTCCTCAACAACCTTGGCTGCAGCCATCAAACTAATAGTGCGGCGCATAAAGTTGGCCTGCTAGGCATAATGAAGGTTCACAAATCGAAAAAAAGCCAACGGAAATTAATCTTCAAGTCCAACATTACTCACAAATACACAAACATGCAAAATTCAAAAAAACTATACATACAAGCATACATGTCAGGTAAAAACAATCAACATCCTCTTTGATGAAAGCGTTTTGCATTGAACTTGTCTGAGAAAGCAAATGCCTTTTTGAGCTGTTTGAAAGCGCAAGCATGCATTTACTCTCCCAACCTACTCAATTCATACCGCCAGGAATGGCGCAACGGATCTTGGACGGTTGGACCCACGGGCAACCCAATACACCGGCATGGCTAGGTTTTCCTTGGTTAGGCACACATCAGGACAAGCAGTCAGGGCCCACAATATGTTTCCTCTTTTCCTCCCTCTATTTATAAAGTTTGGTCAAAAATGTTACCGACTAAAGAAAAGTTCTAGGTCTGTCTCGGTAAATAGCGGCCGATCCCAATACCTCAGTCGATATACTAGCTGATAGTTTCTGTGGTCAGTAGACTCGTCTGACTAGAGACTCAAAAAATAAAGCCAGGAAAATAAAGTTCATCCAATTAGGCCCGTTTGAAATTTAAACTGAGATTAATTCACTTGAGTTAAATTCAAAATTGAATTTAACAGTAAATATCTAACTCTTAAATTATTAAATTTATTTTAATTTAAAATTTTTTTACACGTGATATTCATCTTTTTTAAGTTTTTATAAATATATTTAAATTCATTTTAGGTGAGTTTCATAAAAATCACTCTACCAACTCAACGCAATATTATTTATAAAGAACTCCACTCAACTTGAAACTTGAATGATCTCACTGTACAGGTTTTTTGTTTTTAATTTGCGTCGGGTTTTCGGAGTTTATCCCTATCAATCTCGGAGGTGGATAAGTCCAGCAAACAAGTACGCCTGAGCTCACTGTACAGTTTTATTAGCAGTATTTTTTGCTATAAAATAAACTGAATTTTGTACGTTTCCTAGCAAGTAAAAACATAACATGAGTCACATGAATCATGACATGTTGATGTTATGTATGTATTCGCTGCAGATAATAAACATGACGTGTGCATTCTTAGTCGGCCAAATGGACCACCGGTGGCCCGGCGGCTTTTCTGCCTTTTTCTGGGCACCTCCGGTGGCCTTTGATTTGGTAGAACGGTTGTATGTAAATATCATTTTGATGGGGATAATGAAAGATGATAGGGAGGGTTCAGATGTTTATATTTCTAATGAAAATATTATTTAAAAAACCAGAGGGAAAGGAAATGCTTATTATTACCGGAACTGAAATTATCCGTAGCGGCTGCTAGCTCAGCATAATCAAAGCTCCTCCAAGACGGCTTGGGTCTGGGAATCCCATCGTTGTCAATCCCATCCTCGGCGCTCCGAATCCGACTCAACTTCCTGCTCAGATTTTTCGCGGAAAACTCGTGGCTCGCATTCAGCAAGGGAATGATGGAGAACCTCCTCATGGATTTCCTCTTCAAGGCCTCGATCACGGACTTCCACTGCGACCCACCGTGGCTCTCTCGGAGCTGAGGCGTCGGCGCCGGTTTCTGCGTGGGAGAGATACACGAGCTGAAACTGCTGCTCCCTGTGTGGTCTGAGTCCGTGGCACCCAAAACAGGGATTTCCAGCACACCTCTCGGGGACGACTCGTCATCGTCGGAAACTTCCTGCTTCTTGGTAGATATATGAGGTTCTGGCGTTTGTATATCTGGGGTTTCCCCTGTTTCTCCTCTGCTCTCTGCGTAATCCATTACAGGAAACAACAACTTCAGCAATGGAGACCCCAGACTCTTTTGTTTGGTTCCCAAGAAACAAAAACAGAAATCAAATTAAACGCTATTTCCATGTAGTCAAAAGCTTTCACCTTCGACGGACATGGTTAAGATAGNCCTTTCACCTTCGACGGACATGGTTAAGATAGATAGGTCTTCTCAGATTATCCAATAAGCCAGAGGAAGAAAGAGCCTGAGGAAGGAAGAAAGCCTGAGAAAGATAGAGCCTCGTAAAAAACAAAACATAAGAAACCAAACAAACAAAGAAACAACCTTTTCTACATTTGGGGAGTCGAAGAGATGTAGCGTGGGGACAAGACGATGCAGAGGAGGGGGAAGGAAAAAGAGGAAGACACTGACAAAAGTCAGTTAAAAATGGTATATATCTTTGGGAGTTGGTTATTCTTTGAAGGTTCAGAGATAGCGAAAACCAGTTGGTTGAAAACCGGAATATAATGCCATATTTATATGGACTTCTTGTATGGAGGATAACTCTCCTCTTCATCTTTTTATACAAAAATATCACACCCTTATTAATAATATTCAACATAAATGCATGGTTTACATGGTCTCTTTATAAATGACGTCGTTAAATGGCATTGATCAAATTGTAAATAATTTTTATTTAAAAATAAAGATAAATGATATTTATAATTTTAAGATATATAAGGCGGTACATTCAATTTTAAAAAAATAGATAAATTTGAGAAAAATATGAAAAATAAATTATTTTTTAATAATGAACTTCATATATTTTTTAAAAAAAAGAATATACAGAACTTGCACACTTAAACAATATCTAGTATTAAAAAACAAATCTTACATATTATGTTTGTATCAACTTGTAAATATTTTTAAGCAAATGAAAGTCATGCATCAGTCACTATTTATTCCGACATTCTATATTTATAAATTTTTTTTTATAAGATATGGAATGTATAATAATAAATAATAATCGATGAGAAGAATTTTTCTTTTTTAAATCGGACTTAGGTACATACACAACACTTTTCTTTGACCGGAAGCTTTGAACTTTCCTATCACAAATTGACTTAAAACATATATGATACGACTCATATTTTCATATATATATCTATACAGATTTTGTTTTTTTTTTAATTTTTGGAGAAGTGTATTAGGAGATTCAATCTTGGCCGTTGGTTCTTATGATTCGTGATTTTTGCCGTGACTATCGTTCATAAGCGCAGCCTATAAGGGCAACTGATGTAAAGTATTGAAGCTCATAAGGGCAGTTTCGGAACTGAGAAGGAACGTCTCTTTATGTGATGCTCAAGACTATGTACGGTATCTTAATTATCGTTTTTACTTTTTATTGTTCTTCAATGGATTTGGACGGCTCCCATGTCCGTACGCACCCCGATGGCCACGCAAAAATTATAGTGATTTATATATATGTCGTACTCACGTTTATTTTCTTTCTATTAAATAAGATCCGGCCCATTTATTATTATTATTATTATATAATAAAAAATATTGAATAAATAATTATTTAATAATAATAAATATATTATATTTTATTTAATCAAATAAAAATAGAATGATAGTGCGATATATATAATTTTTCTTAAATATATATCATTTCTATAAATTTTAAATAGATAAATCCCATCTCTTAATAAAAGAGTTGATCATATATCAGAAGGTAAAATATCTATTCTTTTTTAGCAGAGTTTGCTTTTTTACAAAAGATTTATACAAAATTTATTTATTTAGAATTTATATATAAAATTACACAGGACTTACTTTTATCTACGTTGTTTTTAATTTTTAATTTTTAATTTATCTTCAATTTAAAGGCAAAATTATGTGATGGTGTCGTCAATTGATGATCATATTGGATCATAATTAATGAGGCGCATGGTTACAAGAAAAGCACCAAGATGGGGTCTTTGTAGTAATAATGAAGGAATAAAAGACAAGGAAGCATTGCATTCCTATTAACAACTTAAAAGTGTGCACTTCTTGACGGAATAAAAGTGGCAATTACAAGGGATGCTTCCTTCTTACGCTGAGTTTAGTGCCTTGCATTGGACTATAAGACAAAAATAAAAGACCTCCAAGCAAGTGAGAGTGTTGTGTTGGCTTAGCTTAGCTAACGTACATCATCCATTCATCATTCAACGACAAAGCTACGTGTGACAAATGAGTTGAAGATACTTTTGGCGGTGAGAAATATGGATTATTCATTTATCTTTTATATACATTTAGAGTATGAATGATATGGTACTCTTTCTTTTTCTTTTTCCTTTTTTAGTTTATAGTCGAGGGTGTCCGGGCCAACTTGCGCGCACTTTAACTAATCTCACGGACTTAAGAAATTAATGACCAGGTAAACCTCCAATTGTCTTAAGGGAGCTCAAACTAGTGACTATTATAGAACAAATCCAAGACCGGACCAGCTGAGCTACTCCTCAAGATTATATGGTACTCTCGTTTTACTACATTAATATTTTATGTAATTAAAATTATTTACATAAATATTAATTTTAATTAGCATGTGACATCCTATGATAAGATGCGAGAATCGGGTTTTTATATTATGAGACTTCTGATAACTATTAGTCATTTAAGTGGAAGACATGAAATTATTATAAATTACTACACAAACGTGTGTATTTGAAGAGAATAAAATGAGAAGTATTACAATTGTAAAGAGATTCATATAAAATAAATTTACAAACTGTTATGATTTTATATAATACATTATATTTATTTTATAATAATAGTAGTTTTACAATCTAATATACCACATCAAATTACGTTAATTTGTATTTTTTTTTTTTACTCATTTGTCTAATAAAATATAAGATGGAATACACCATTGTTCTTTTCCAAACAAGCAAACAATTTGGTAGCTAGACTTAGTAATCAACAAGATTACGATGCCGTTT